>JAHLJT010008756.1:21617757-21644371 GCA_031308135.1 Acheta domesticus | reverse complement strand
GATCTAAGAGTTTTTCTGTAACTTTTTATTTCGTGAATTTAGGAAATGAAGGATTTTTTATTTATATATTGAGACTATAATACGTCTATATCGCATATTTGATTTCATTTGCTCCACCTTGCCAGTTACCATCTTGTAGGTTTCTATTTATAGCTGCATTTTTACACTGACGATCTAGTGTCTACATTACTACCGGCCTAGGTGGCTCAGGGAATCCATTGATGTCACTGCAGTGCCTCTGACTGGGAAGTTCTGGTTTGTCTCTCTTCGGTGGATTTTCGACATTAGTGTGTCAGCTAGGTTGAATTCAGCTTTCTGGAGGAGAATTCTATTGTCCAGCTGCTCTTATCGGCAATTTTCCATGGCTTCTTGGATCACGAGGTCTTCTTTCCATGGCTTCTTGGGCACGAGGCTAATGACAGAGAAATAGCCTTAAAGACTGCAATGGGCCGCGTGCAGTCTTTCCTTCCTCTTCCTCGCTCTATCCTCACCCTTTACGTACACACATACACTCGAATCCAGTACACTACCCCACATGTCGGGAGACCAATCAAAAGCTTAGAGCTTGTCTGGTCTGGAGTGGTGCCACACTGGTGGGAGATACTTAGTTGGGGAAATATTTTATGTTAATTGATTGCTTGATTCAAAGTGGTGGGAACAACCCACAAATATTATAACCACAATGATACTTCTATGTCAATTGATTGTCCAATCAAATGGGTTTAAAAACAAACCAAAATTATTAACAGTCACGGTACCACGTGATCCATATACCCTTACTATGTGTTTTATGTCATTTATTTGAGACAAGCCAAAAGTGCTACAGTTACGTGTTGTTTTTACTTTCTCCTTAGGAGAAGAAAGTTATGTAATGCTGCGCGAAAAAACGGCGATTTTCGCCAGAAAATGTCTTATTGCCCGACCGTGGTAACAAGAAAGTGAAAAAATCCAGGAAGTGAATAAATCCAGAAAGTGAATAAATTTAGAAAAAATTCCTCTGATACATGGTGTAGCCAGAATCCGTTTTGTGGGACCTTGATTGAAAACAATCAATTGACGACAAAACGTATGTACGTCTGTCTGTGTCTCTCCATCCGTCCGTCCGCCTGTGAACAACCCTGGCGGTTAAACCGTTGAGCCGATGTTCTCCTAGATTGATATTCTCTTATCTATCTAGCCGATTTCGCGGCCCCGTGAATTTGAAACCGATATTTTAATTTTCGGGGTACTTTACATGAAGCCCTTAAGACATTTTACAAATTTTCAAAAAAAGGCTCCATCTTTTTTATTTATTTTTTGTCCCATAAACTGAAGAACGTTTAAGGGAATGATTCAGGTCTCATGCTCGTTGACAATCCTAATTTTTCGAAAATTGCAAATGTTCAACCTTTTATCGGAGTTTTCCTACAACTAAAACGTTAATAATGGAGATTTTTCCCTGAATAAAACGCGATCCTTAAAGATAGATTTTGAAAAAAGGCCAAAAATTTTGCGAGAAAATGCGGGCGAGAAAGTACGTGCTGTTTTAATACCACATGTTTAACTGGATCTTAGGCCGGGCCAGATAGTGAAAATGTTCATTTGCGTATGGTCGTAATCTTGGGCACCCAGTTTCTCGCCGTCAAGTTCCAACATTCAGAAGGTGCCACATGCGTCCAAGGACATCAATACAAGCTTCAACGCGTTGTGCGATTGGTCGGTTATTTTTTTATTATTTTGCCAAATTTTAGAGTACTTATGTATTTTTTTTTCTTATGTACGCAATTGAAACAATTTTTAAGAGAAGCAAATGTTCATTTCTTCATTGAAAATCTTAACATTTTGATTCAATAATATAGAATGTAACCAAGTTATAATTATTCTTCTCAAGCCTACTAACTTCAGTTTTGTTCATGGATCTATTAATATTTATGTTCTGTAGCATTATATTCGGCCTAGGGATGCCGACATGCCAACCAAACGTACCCAACCATGGTACGCCGCTGGCCGCTGGCCGCAAGGCCTGGTACGCCGCTGGTAGGCCCAGACTTCGTCAGTTTGTTGTGCTGAATGACAGACAGACAGGCAGTATTCTATTAATTGATTAAACGTGCCATATTTTTTGTTTTACAGCATTGTTTTGTTTTTTCCTTGCGAAGTCACATGCATCTTACGTACGTAATATAATCCAGATCATGTTATACGCGTGTTACATGTATTTGCCGAGTAAGGTACAGTCTGACGGTCCTTTCCATAAACTGAGCTATCTGGAAATCTTGATTCATATAAAAACAACAGCTTAAAAATCGTTATATCATAGGGTGATGCGTGCTTTACAATAAAGAAAACTTAGTTTTCTGTTTTCGACCAAATACAATACTTCAGTAAAAAAAATTGTTCATTGGAACCTGAGAAACGACGATGTGTCTGCCCCGTCCGAAGGCCTTGTATGTCGACGAGAATACAGCGATGCGCGGCGGGAAGTCTAACCTTTACTAATAGGAGTTCAGAATGTTCCTTAATTAAAAACTCACAAAATATTTTTTAATGACTAACAGGAAAGCTGGCTTTGAGTATTTTGGTTTCTTTCTCTATCAAAATAGTTGCTAGAGAGTTTACGCCCATGTAACGAAGTATTCTGTAGATTCAGAATACGTTTCTAAATGCAAAGTTGATTCTTACATTTTTTGCAATAATTTTGCGAGGAAATTGAAAATTATAATTTTAACAGTTGGACGATTATAAATTTCCTTCACGGGCAGCCTTTCTAAACTTGGAATTAGGTAATCACTTTGCCGAAACGTGACACTATCATGTGCGATGTAACGGTATGCATTCGGGAAACGGGTACCCTCAAATACTGCAATCCTCACTAATAGAATATTCCTAAGTCAAATGCTAGCTTCCGTCCTACACATCTAGTGCCTCATGTCCTCCCTTTCAAAATTATGAGGAAAAATCAATGTACACGTACTCACCACTCGAAATATGTGACCCAGTTTTTCAGTTTTTCTCGTCCTTAGTCTTTTAATCGTGTTCGACCCGTGTCGATTTAGCACCTCCTCACTTCACGTTGTAACATTCTGCTATACACAAGTATGAATTTAAAAGTTCCTCTTTAGGAGTGGATCCAAGAGACGCAAATAAATCTCTTCGTGGCCCAAAATCTCTCCGTAAGTAAAGTTTCATGTTCTCGAAAACGCCAAGCACTACCTCCACGCGGTAACTCGCATTCTGCCCTCATCCAACACACGGCGGCAACTCGCGCCCTCCAATTATCCTAAAAACTTGCAGCCCCGCGAATATTTCACTCTTCCAGCAGCGCGCGCCTCCCTCCCTTGCCGTCCCGTCCCCTCCTCGCGGCGCGGCGGCGGCAGGCGGGCGCCGTCGTGCGCGGAGATAATACTAGAAAATGTCCCGCGCGGGCGCCCGAGCTCCCGCGGAACTCTGGAAATCGGTAAAGTTCCCACGCGGAAACACCACTTGCAGACTGGGAGCGCGCGCACGTTCCCTCATTCAACTTTTGATGCGAGTTGGTGTCTCTCATATTTTTTTAATACGCCCTAAAAGCTCGCGCAGCGAGTAGGCCTTTTGCTCGGAAACAAACGCGGAGAGCGGCCCGCGCGCGCACATACACGCTAAGGGGGCCGAGGTCCTGGCAGGCGGGCGGGTGCTTGCTTGCCTCTCCCCCCCACCCCCACCCCTGGCCTGGCCCCGTAGGAGCAACGTCTATTAAAACTTGCAGGGAAATAATTACCGTTGACTATGCTCGTCCCGGTACACGCTTTCCGTATTAATATAATGCGACGCCTGCCGTATACTCCCGGGTGTTAATTCATACCCGGTTCCATTTAACGTCATTAGTTTAAATACGGTCATCAGCTAAGTGGGGCAGCGGTACCGGGGTGGGCGGGCGGGTGGGCAGGGCAGTGCCTCCCATAGGGCGCCGCTGGCATAATGAGGGCTGCTTCGCGCTTGCCCTTGCTGTGCGTGCGTGCGTCGCGCAGGTCAGGCCCTTAAGCCCTACGTGCCTCCCAGCGCGCGGCCCTTTGGCTGCGACGGCCCGCAGCCCTTATGAGTCTCAAGCGAATGTGCGCTTCGGAGCACGCGTAGTTCGCAAACAGACTGCAATAGGTGGCAAGAATTCTCTTGAAAGGTGATGCGATAGAATTGAAGGCGTACATGTACAAAAAAGTGTTTCTCGGGAGAAGCAATGAAATTTGGCATGAAGGCCCTGACAGAAGTACTACATTCTCGCTGTCATTCACTGAGCCAAATGTCACGAAATTGTTAGCTAAATAAATTCTCGCTGAACTTTTGTATCAATACAGAATGTTTGTGAAAAAATTTAAAACATTTTGGATACGAAAACAGCTCAAAGTCGATCGAACATGTGGGGCGGGCAGTAACCAAGTTGCATACGTATATTTGCAGGAATGATTTGCAACTCATTGGTCACTGCTGCTGTGTGGCAGTGACGCGTTCTAGCACTCTCAAAGAGATTCCGTGTCAGACGCCGTTGACATGAGAATTCAATAAGGTCAAATGCGATATGTGTAACTTCGTTATGTGAGATCATTCATGTTCATTTCTCTAAAGTAATCATATTCGACCTCCCCTAAATGCCCTTGAAATTCGTTACATTTCTTCTGAAGCACTGTGTTTAATTCCACGTTATATTTTCCTACGTGTTAATTCTTGCTCAGTTCTATTTAATTACCTGTTACATTTATAAATATAATATTAACGTCTGTTGATTCATACATTGTGTAAAAAATCACAACCATAATCAAAATAGACTTCACAAATCGCATGAATTACTGAGTAACAATGTTATTTCAGTCAATGTGATGTCTACCTCAAGAATTCAACATGTTTTTTTATTACTATGTTTGTATAATGTTAGTCATAAGATTCACTTACCTCCATGATGACCACAACAAAACCTATGCCGAAACGTCTGTAATATTATTACCTAATAATTCATTCGATTTGTGAAGTCTCTTTTGATAGTGGTCGTGATTTTTTACCCGGTTCCATTTAATTCCCAGAGTTATGTGGAGCCTTGGAACACGCGTATTTTACTACCATGTGTTGTAGCATGTAGATCGAGTAGGTTTTAGTGTCGTTTCAGTGTAAGTAAATAATTATATGCTACCGAAACGTGTCTGAATAAAATACCTCTTTTCTTCCGTGAAAATAGCAAGCCAAAATGTGTTGATAAGTGAATATTTGGCGGTTAGCGTAACGGACTGCTGTATCCTAGTTCGCGGGTTCAAACCCGATCGAAGCTGTGCATTTTTAAGGTCGAAAAAGTCCTTTGTACGCGTTCCTTCGGAGGGGAAGTAAAGCCGGCTCTCCCATGTTAGTAGATTTACTTGCATGTAAAAGATCCTCAAGCCTAAATGAAGCCTCTGAGCTAAATTCAAATCGCCTGTTTCGTCGCCTGGGATAATACCTTCTTTCTTCGCTAGTTGGTGAAAGGAGTGTACCGAAATTTGCGTGGTCAGACGGAAGAGCAGGCCTCATGGCCTGAGTCTCACCACGTAAAATAAGGCATCAATTCAATTCAATTCAATATTCTCCGTCTTAGTTTATCCTGCTGTTATGGTTATTTGTGACGATACCTTTTCAAACAAAGCATCTGCATCAGGAAAGTTGTGTTTGCATGAAATCATCCCTGTGGGAATAATTGACATCTTAGATTGACCTAGTATCATAACGACATCCGTTGCATCTACTATCTCTTTGTTTTCTGAGAAACAGTATGAAAATATGACAGACATTGTATGGGAAGCTTAGTTAGGACTTTAGAATATGGGAAGAAGATTGGAGTTCTTTTCTTATTCGAAGAACCATTATAAACCATATTTTAAATTATAAACGTATGTAGAAGAATGAAATGGAATTTATTCTCCTACATAAAAAGGAGAAAATAATACATTAATTCATTGAGTAATTGGTAATTTGAGATGAAACGATGTGTATTAGTGATGGTTCGAAGGAACTGGTTTTGGGCCATTTGGAGTTTCTTGAAATTTGTCTTGAGATGTTAAACCACATTTGGCATGCCTAGAGAAGAATTGATCTAATGATTGTTTTGTATTTTTACTTTCCCGCTACCGCTACCCGCGGTAGAGGGTAAGTTATGCAATGAATGTTGCGCGAAAAAACGGCGAATTTTCGACATATAAACTCTTATACAACAAAAAGTGAATAAATTCAGATGCTAAATTTAGATGAGAAAATCTTCTAACACGTAGTGTAGCCAGAATCCATATTTTGATACCGAATGCAATACGTCTGTCCGTCCGTCGGTCCGTCCTTCTTTCTCTGAACAATGCTAACAGCTAAATCGTTCAGCCGATTTTCTCCAAAATTGATATTCCCCGATCGATATGACTGATGTCGCGGCCCTTGAATTTGAAATTTTAATTTTGGGAGTGCTTTACACGAAGCCCCTGGTTATCTTCAAAATTTTCAAAAAAATGACTCCACATTTTTTATTAAATTTTGTTCTTGTATAGTGCAAAGGACGTTTAAGAGTACAGGTATCATTTTCGTTAAAAAACTCCGATTATTCGAAAATTGAAAAAATTCAAAATGTTTTCGACGTCTTCCTACAACTAAAATTATGATAATTAACATTTTCTTCGTAATGAAATGTGTTCATGAAAAATATATCTAAAAATAATGTCGTGTTAAATTTGTCCAAAAAATGACTATTGTTTTTCGAAATTTTGTGTCAAACATAAGCAATTTTTAGTTTCTATAACAATTGTTTCTTAAAAAAGACGCTAAAGTTTTTGATTACATTTAGACCTTACAGGCTTAAGAGCAGGTTTCATGTTCGTTGAAATGACTGATTTTCCGAAAATTAAAAAAGTATACCTTTTTCGATGTCTTCCTACAACTACAATAATTGTGAAGATACAATTTTTTTCTTAATGAAATGCGTTTATCAAAAACACACTTCAAATAAGGTCATGTTGAATATGAGAAATTTTTATATAATTTGGCGACAACCATAATGGCCGGCATCGAATTAACAGCTCTTCGTGAACGTAATTCCAGGCAGTTGGATACTTCGTATGTTAGAATTTGTAAATTATTTTTTTATTTCTTTGTTCGTTCAACAATCGACCTTTTGTTATAACTAATGTTTTAGAAATGATTTAAAAATTATTTGAAATATTTGAAATAAAAATGTATAGCTTACAGGGAATATCCGATTTGAATGCAATAATGACTCGGCAACAATGACTCAATGATTCATTTTTCTGTTGGAACAAGATTACCTGTATAAAATGCAGTTATAATTGTCAAATTTGTGTTGATATTTGCTTAAAAATATTTAGTTTTTGCTGCAAATGTACAATTTGTAATGAGTTTTACAAAAATTAATGTCTGAGATGTGTTCATTCGGAGAGAAATTGTGGAATAAATAGTATTGCATAACTTTTACTAAAGGCGAGAGGGTACGTGCTGTTTAGCAGCACTAATTTTAATTTTATTATATAAGTTGTTTCACTTTCATATTTTCTGCGTATCTCAATGTATTCGTACTTAATTCCTGACGTTTGCTCCTACCATTGCTGGGAACAGTTTTGAAGAGGAGACCCCCCTCCCCGCAGTTGGTATGGAAAATAGTCATAAAGCCTCTTACAAAGTCTAATAACACTATTCTACAAGGGTTCTATTTCTGAAATAAAAGTATGTGATTCATTATGAATTTGCGAAGGTAAGTCCATATCTGAAATCAAAATGTCGCGTTCAGGGATAGTTTTTCAGTAATTTTAACTTTTATATCATGAAAAAGGCATTATTTTCCGTAAATTGAGGGAATGTTTGCAAATAACACTTGGCAACATGGACACCTGTATTTATGTCAAATGTTTTAGTATTCAAATGCTGGTACGCCTCTCTCGATTGTATACTTCATAAACACTGCTTACCTCAAACCTAGCCTCACTGTCACTGTCAGGAAGCCTCAAGTGTGAGAACGTTATAGTGATTTTTTTGTTTTTTGTAGCGGTACAAAAAGTAACAAGTAAGTTGATAAGAAGGAAAGGAGTAAATAAGAATGTCTTTGTACAGCATGAATTAAAGATTATTATGATATAATTTTGAATTTTTTCTGGAAAATGTCTCGTCGGCGCTTCTGTCGAGATACTCTCGACGACATTTGCTGTATCTGCGGAGAATCCACATTTGTAAGAAACAGGAATAGTATGTGGCGCATCTTTTTCTTGTAAGTTAATTAATTGGTGGAAAGGAAAAGAAAATACCATGTTATTTGCTGTACCTATGGTATAGCGAGAACCAAAAGACCATATATCAGATACTCATGTGTCACAAAAATTCGAGGTTTTAAAAACCAAGAAGTCAAAGAAACACGTTGCTTACCCGGACCTACCTTATGCGCCAAGGCCAGTGCCACACACCAAAGTCTTCCGGTTTAATTTTTCAAATTAATTATATACAGTGAGTATGAATGGAAGGTATGTAGCGATTTCAAAGTAATTGCATTGTTATTAGGAATGCAACAAGGCTACACAAAATATGATTGTTTTCTTTGCAAGTGGGATAGTCGCGATGGAAATTCTCACCACATAAGAAAGAAAAGGCCGGAACGAAATTGGAAAATAGGTGAAAAAAATTTTCAATGTCAAAGTCTGGTAGCTCGTGAAGATATCCTTCTACCACCTCTTCAGATCAAATTCGGTTTAATTAAACAATTTGTAAAGGCGATTGATCAAACTGGCAAAGTGTTTACGTATCTGGCTGACAAATTTCCTCGCCTTTCAGCAACAAAGTTAAAATAAGGTCTATTTGCAGCCCCTCAGATCAGAGAACTTCAGATAGATAGAAATTTTTAATTATGCCTCACTGACGCATAAGCGCAAACATGGCAATGTTTCAAGAACGTATCAGAAAACGTCCTGGGAAGAAAAAGAGATGAAAACTACAAGGAAATAGTGAATCAGATGATCAAAGCTTATCAAGAACTTGGCTGCAAAATGCCTTTAATAGTACATTTCATGATTCTCATATTGACGTCTTCCCAGAGAGTTGCAGCGATGAATCGGACCAACACTAAGAGAGATTCCCTAAAGATATACCTACGATGAAAAAAAGGTACAAGGGAAGTGGATGCCTCCAATGTGGCCTGGCTATTGCTGTAGTATCATTCTTGTCAAGGAAGACACTCGTTACAAAAGAAAAAAATAAGATATTCAAATTGTTGTTGCCACATTTGTATCATTTTCTCTATTTCTGTATGCCTTCCTTTAAAATACATGCTACAAAGTGAATTCTTTTGGGAATATTGATTCTGACAGCACCTTCCAAGCTTCTTATTATGATAGAGTTAGAGTATGTAACTGAAATCAATCAATATCACTGTAAATTATTTTATTGCTATTTCTTGAATTCCACAAAATAAGTTTATATTTATAGAGTACCGAAAGATACAATTGGAATTCCGGGTAAACTATCCCTGACAGAGTAAAACTGAAAACAGATTTGGATTCACCTTTGAAATTACTATAAGAACCACACCTTTTTTCTCCAGAAATAGAAAATTTTTTTTTGTATAACAGTGTAATTAGTGGAGGTGTTGATGGTACGAATAAATTACAGTGTAATTATTGCACAACTCACATCTGATCAAAAATAAGGCATTTAAAAAAATGTATCTTTATTACTCAATTTCTGTGAAACATGAATCGTGCAATTGCATGAAAAATTTGCAGTCTCCATGTGAGAGATGTCTGTGCTTTTCTAAGATTCCCAGGCATTCAGAAAAATCCAAAAACAATGAAACAATTCCGATTTTGACTAAAAAATACCAATGTTTGTTTGAGTTATTCCGCCTATTCTCCTAAAGTGCATTAGAAGTGTTTTGTTTGAATATTAATGGTAAAGACAAGAGGTATTAGTTAATTAGTATTTTTAGCTGCTGCAGTTTCTTTCTAGTTAGTACTGTGTTGAAACGCGTAATAAAGACGTCTAGCGGAAAACCTGGAGTAGCGCACGCGCCTCGCGTTGCCAGGCCCATCAGCGGAATCACCGTCTGCCTCCCCCCCCCCCGGGCTCCCTTGGCGCCCAACGCGAGGCAGAGAGAAGCGGTTTACGCAGCGCCGCGGCGCGCGCCGGTCGTAGCGGGCGCAGGTGACGGCGGCAGGTGCGGGCACTCGCGCCCGTGTGGGCATTTGGGCTCGGCGAAACGCCTCGTTACGAGCCCGGCTCAGCCCACCCACCCCACCCCGCCCCCTCCCCGCCCCCTCCCCGCCCACGCCCCGCCCACGCCCCGTCCCGCTCCGCGTGGCGTTGTCTCGGCAGCGCTGCGGTGGTAAGTGCTGTCGCTGCCTCCGGCTGCCCTGCTCCTCCCTTTAGTAGACCGTCGCTCTTTAGGTTGTTCTCGACACTGGCTAGATGGCTAGGGCGAGTTCAGCGTCCGTCTGGGGGGACAGTTCTAGCGGCCGGGGTTCCGCGGATCGATATCTGGCAAGTGCCGGAGTAGAAAACTAAAAAAGGGCTACGGATCGCGCGGCGATATTTCCTTACTTCTTTTTCCTTTCTTTCCTCCCCGTATACACACACTTACCTGCACTACAACCATACACCGCACTACGCTTACATGCATCGCACTTTCCAGGAGACTATTCGAGAGTGCGGAGCTTCTCAGGGCTATGTCCAGCGGGTGAACATACTTTGTGTGGAACTCTCCGCAATCAGGTTTGTAAGTCGACACCGAATCTCATGTTCAAGTGAGGGGAGAAATACCGTCATCTAATATCTATAACATGAGCTACGCTTACAGAACAATGTCCAACTTGTTGCGTACCCAGAGTTCAAGAAATTCGAAGACCCTTGTAGAAACATGTCAGTACGTCAACATTGCGTTTTCCTTGGAGTATAATATTTTCTCTTACTGATTTGTTCTTCGTTTATTGCCTGGCTTTCCTTCTTACTTCACGTAACTCCAGCAGCGTCCTTCCACAGTTTTGCGGTGCACAGCCGAGGACAATGCTGACCTCTCTGCTTTTGCGCTGGAGGTGGAAGTCGTCGAGACTTCTAACCTTTCTTCTTTCTCGCTTTAGTGTAGTCTGCTTAAGTTCTCTCCACAGATTCTCTTTGTGTAACTTCTTCATTTGCAATTCATTTAATCTCTACATGTCGTGAATAATATTTGTTCATTATATATACGTTGCTGTACTCTTTAAATTCTCTTTTTATTTCTCTCTCCAGGTTTTGTCGACAGGTTGCCTTTTCTTCACTTCTCTAAAGTTTTCTTCAGATGGTTCTCATTCCTTTTTTTGTTTACTTTCTTTTACTTGACCTATCTGTGTTTTTCTGTCGTTATGAATGTATTTCCGTCTGCGTCTTACCGTGATACTCTTCATTTGAAATTTAATCACCTCTATACCTCGGCCCCTGTCAAAATTACTTGTTTTTCTGTCGGAATTAAACTCGTCCCATCATTATGTGTATTCGATCCTCAGTGACCCATTTTCTTTATACCCCAAGCTTTTCGTATCATTTCTCACTTAAGCTGCCAATAATCTTTATTGATAAATTCTATGTATTTGATCACCGTTATTGGCTGTACTCTTGTGATTCATTATCTCGCTCTAATTGTTCTCTCCATTTCATGATCCTGCATCTTAATGAGTACTCTTTTCTGTCATTTCAACCCACCCGCCGCCATCTCTCTTTAATTTCTACTGGCTTTCTCTCTTGTCAACTCCCCCATCTCTGCCTTAGTGTTCGCATTTATCCATTTTATAACGTGTCTTGCCTTCTTACGTAATCCTGGAATCTCCTTCTTTCCATCATTTTCCGACCGTTTTGCTACACTGTCATAAACTATTGCAAACCTCCACTTCCAAAATGTCGCTCTTCCCTCAGTCATATACTGATTCATTTCACTTTTTTTTTAAATTTTCACTCTCAACGATCTTTGTTTTGTATCCGTCCTTCTCGCACAAAATGTTTCCAACATTTGAGCTGACCCTTTTTTCACCCGTTTTCACGTTCTTTCTCTCAGTTTCTTATCACCGTTTCCACCGAGGTTTACCCGTTTTTTTTTTTCGCTCTTGACACCTCCCCACGTTTGCTGGGTGTGTGACAGCGACCGCTGCTGCGGACGTGCCGTGCTGCGCGTCCTCTGAACTCGGCGGCGCTCTCGGTGCGGCCTGCGCTGTCACTCGACGCTCGTTAAGGCTCCTTCTTGGCGGCCTCTCGCCTCTCAGCGCTGTCCCTAGGTCCACACGGTGCAACCCCGCACTGCTGCCCGGAAAGCGACACGTGTCAGCGATGCTTTCTCCCTTCTACACCATACGAAAACAAGCTTACAAATTTATCTGGAAAAACTAGTGGTGCTACGGAATGGCACAGACTTTCCCGTATTAGTTTTCTATTTTTTGGGGGGAGTCTCGGCTAGCTATTCAGACTTGCCACATTCTCTTGCCAGCTGCCATCTATCGCCGCCCAAAGTACATTTTTTGACATTTTCTTAATTTTTCGGTTTCCTAATAGTAGAACAAAAACATTATTTTGAGAATATTAAAGAACAGTAAAATCTCGTTCTAAACGGCAATTATCTTTGAAAAATTTGCAGCCGTTTTTAAAAAAATGGCACGTAAGCGCTACTGTAAAATAATGGAATCGTTTCTTTCGGATTGAGAACATCTCCACTACATTAAAACGTTCTGTAGATGTGGATACTGAACTTGTTGTTCATAAAGAGAATGCCAAAATATTGTGTCTGGTAAAAGATAAAATGAAAAGTACTGTAAGTATGAAAAATAAAATTCGCGGTATAAAAAGTTTTTTTTTTCAATGTCTTGAAATATCATAGGAAGAACTGTCGAAAACGAACAATTTAATTACATTCCTGTATAATTGTAGAATTCTGAATAGAAAGTTTTAAGAAGGTACACATAGCTAAAGACCATCAATAAACATGATTAAAAAAATAGTATTTGAAAATGATTCTTTACTGCGGCTCCTAGTTACACGTGTCATTCTAATTTGGTTCTCATGATGGGTGCTCATAATATTTTTTTCTGATTTTAATATTTCTGATTTGATTATACATCTAATGCAAATAATCTTAGGAACAATAGGACGATGGTGAGTGTTTTTTGAGTGCGATTGTTTAAGGATGAAAAGAAGTCCAAAAACGCAATATTTTCTTAACTAATGGAATGCTCAAACTGGTAAAAAATAGATCCCATTCGATTTGACTTACGCGGTTTTCGCAGGGCAAGAATAATGGTTGTGGTTTTTCGTAAATTGTCTTTTGTTTTAACGCCTTTTCAGATTGCTTCGTTTGCCTAAGCAATTAATTTATATAGTAAGCTAAGAGATCAAATTTTACTCAGAAAGTAAACAGATGACATCAACATCTTTGTGGCGTATCCTCCAAGATCGCCGTGCACACATTTACCACTTTCAATACCATTACCACTAGCCCTCATTGAATTTGTATTATCTTTATCTATCTGAGCATCATTTTGATGGTAATTTGTTCTATTTTTTGTCACCAGTGACGTTCCTGACTCTATATTATTGTTTGTACTGTTGAGAAACTTCATCCTTTGTTTACATTGAAATTAACAGCAGTTTACATCCTACAATCGCCAATTACTTGATTAATTACTCGCTTCACCAGGTTGCTATGGACATTTTCACATTAGAAGCCACACTTGACTGTATCATTTACAAATAACATCCTATACAATCCTCTCTTCATATGTTTTTGTGGTGATTACTTTTACCATTGTCCTTGTTACCAATATATCCATTGAAACGATTATCGGATAAGATTAGTCTAGGAAGTCTACCACTTACGAAATTAGAGATATTGTTAACTTATCCACACTTTTTACACACAGTCCTCAGTACACATCCAACTCCACCATTTCCCCTTTTTCACATATTTCCCCTCTTTATTCCGCAATTCGCATCATCATGTGTTTATACCATTATTACAATCACGTGTTTTACATTTTAAAATAACTACAGAGTAGCCATATGCTTGTAGGGTTGTTGTTATTATTTTTATTATTATTATTATTATTATTTCTAAATGTATTTTAAGTTAAATTTTCTTAGTGTATAAATGTGTTTCAATCTAATCTACGTAAATTGCCACTGCCACCACTTTCAAGAAACCTACTTCCAGAAATAATTATCTCTCTATCTGACATTCACGTCCTTCGCCATTTCCACCGCCACGTGTCCGCGACCTCCGTCTCCTCTTTCGCAGTCGTCGCCACAACAGTCGGCCCTCTGCGCGTTACGCAAACAGCCCCGGTCCTCACAGCCCCCTCTCTCCGGGTTTGCGCCCCTCTTTTTATTTGAATTTCCCTGGAAGCGGAAATCCTTTCCTGCGTAATTGACTCCCATTTCCTTGGAAATCGTAATATGTACAGTAATTTTCTGCCGAGAGCCAGGAGACGTTTAAAGGATTGCGAACGTGTGGATTTTCCCCAGAGAGGAGACAGTGGAAAGCCATTGGGAAGGATGGGTCGTGAGAGACCTTGAAAAAAATGCTCGTGCGGAAAATCCGCTTTAAAAGAGGGAAGCACTCGAGAAAAAAGGTCCACGTGTATATTGCTGCGGTCCTCCCTAATGTTGGTATCATAAAATAAACAACGTAGGCAGTGAAGATATATTGCAATAAAACAAGATGTTTTTGTTGTTCTTAATTAGTATTTGTTTTGATTCAAGACGATAGTAGCGTAAAATTCTTTATTAGGAAATGATTTTAAATATGTAATATATTTTAATTCTTAAATAGCAAAAGTAATTGTACTTTTTAAATTTAATACTTTGAGTATTAAGTCAATTGTGCGTTTACGTACTAAAATAATTCACGACCAATCGTTACAATTATTGTAACAACACGAAATTATATTGTCATTGACGCTTTAGGAGTGATAGGGTTTCCTCAACTGAATCTGCGTTTACACGCTTTTAAAATGTGAAGGCGCATTAAAGACCAGAGATATATTGGCGCACCAAAGATAGTACTTTTTTCAAAAATAATTTATGTACGAAATTTATTCTTGTGCGTTAATACTTATCTAGAAAAAAATATTTTTTTGTATTATGTGTTATTTACTCTAACATTCAATTAAGTAGTTTATCGACCTTACTTAATTTTCATTCGTATTTTTACCCAAATTTAATAATTTATAATTTATAAATGGGTACTTTTAGAAAGAATCTGCATTACCACCAAGGAGATCTTTCTTCTGAATAATGTAAACAATATTTTGATTGTATATTACACTTAGTACTTTATACGGCCATGGAATTTATGGCTGATTTATTCGAAAAAGTAGCGTGAATTTAGTAGGTGCGCCGGCTCGCCAGTGCCCAAAGAGGGAGCCTTGAAGGATGGACCTGGCTAAGCACTTGCGCCTTCAAATAAGGAAGATGTGCGGCTAAGGAGAGTTTTCTGCCAAAAATAGATGCAAAATAGTGCGATAAATGCCACCACTTTCTATCTAGTGTACATTGGGTCCTTTCCACAAACGAAAGTGCTCTATTTATGAGAAAGATATTTCTTGTTAAAGAACGTGCTTCAATTATTCCATAAATTAAGTTTAGCTGGAGTTTCGGCGAATAACTGCTATAGTATGTATAACAAGGCGTTAGTCTAATATTTTTGCTCTATATTACTTTGGAATAACTGCATTTGGCTTGCATATAAATTTGCACTTGGATTTTCCAAACTTTATGTTGATTTTTCTGCGTAATTGATGTCACTTATTCTGATAGTCACTAATATCACTTCGATTTGCTGACAATTATTATACAAATGTACATTGTCACATTTCCATTGTTTTTTCTTCACAAAAAATCCTATTGTTTCGCAGCAATTTATTATTTTCTTCTTCTTCTAATGTTCATTATTAGAGATTGAGTGCGTCCAAAATAACAACTAAAATAGAAATTTTTTGTTTATAACAAAAGAAAAGAAAATATCAAAATATTATCAAAGGTAATAGATAAGTACTTTTGCAGTCTATTTTTATTCAATTTTTTCATTCTATTAATATTTTATTCTCATTAAACACCGCAGGTACCTGAAAGAAGAGTCATACTCTTAGCCATTTCCTGCTCACAATTTTGGAACTCTCTCGCAACCAGTGGTGCGTGCGCGCTACCATTTTCCTACTTGATCTAATTTTCTTTGACGTTAAATTATCGTTGTTTATTTAAGATCACATTAACTAGGAGGTCATTATCGACCATATTATCGATTTAACGTTAGGAGTATCGGTGAGATCAGTCATAGAATCAGTCACAAGTATCTGTGAGATCAGTCACAGTCACTGTGAGTATGTCAGTTGTCAAGAGGACCGCCAGGTAGCATCTCCGCGTACACGCCTCTTTACATGCGCTCCTGCTACACTACCAGCGGCCAGGAATTAGGACAGTGGTAGGGTTTAGCCCCTGACAGTTTAGGGTTGGACTAGTCTGTGTGAAGCAGTCATGCTCGTTTTGTCGGAACCAATTTCACTAGAGATTCTCCAGGAATCAAACTCGGACTTCTTTGGCTCTCAGCCACGAGTTGGCTTGTTAAATTATCACTATTGGGGCCCCACAAGCGCATTTATAGAAAATCATCCATTGTATCCAATATTTCAAGAGCCAGTTGGTAATGCTTTCATACGACGTATTGTAACTTTTCACAAAAGTAACAGGATGGTGAATATCGAGTATTCCTGCTATTTTATTGTACAGTCGGTCACTCCGCAGCCGTGTTTCTGTTGCGTGGAATCAGGAACGCGATCTGTTGGACCTCTTCCCGCAGCTGACAAACGACAGCGGTCGCGCGCCACAGTTTCCGTCTATAAATCGGCGCGTATCGCCCGCCGGTGACCGCGACCTTCCACAGCGGCGCGTTGCTAATTAAATAGCATCAAAGAACATTACGTCGACGCGACGCCACTCCCGGACGTCCCGCAATTAGTGCGCGCCGGCGCAGTGTTTCTGCAGCGGATGCAGCTCATCGGCCGCCGCCAGGCTCAATCATAGGTCACGTTTCAAGGGAATGTCTGCGGACGAACTGTTGATAAGCTCGTAACACACTCGTATGCTAATGTATGTGGTATTGGAGAAACGCTTTGCTCGGCGAAAAGCTTTGGAAATTTAATACTCTGGTGTTCCACAATTTATGGACTACCTTCGTAAACAACAATTTTCTTCCGGGGTAAGGGGCCGTGGTCTATAGGAAAATATACTTCCAAACGTTTCGTCCGGCCACGGCTCCCTAGCCCGGAAGAAAATGTAGATTACAACTCCGGCAGTGAAAGCCTACATTGTTATACCTTCGTGCAATTTAATCGGTTCACGATATCCAATTGAAGTTTTTGTTCAACAATGCGGAATGATAAGGCAAGTAGTATGGCACAGAAATATTGTTGTTAATAATTTTTCTTTTCTAGAAATGTAATCATCTTTGATTTTTACATAGAACTGTATCTTTTTTCACTAGCAATGGATAGGTCATAAAATGAATAATACAATACTGTTCCATTTGTTAATGTTGTGATAGTAATTTGAGTATACCATTTTATAAATGTGCGACCATTTTATAAATGTGCCGGTCGCATAGCGATATGGCTGAAAACCAAGAGAGGGCGGTCGGAAGGATCGCCGAAGAGAGAAGGTGGCTTTTTGCTTCCAGAAAGTTTTAATTCTACTCACGTTATAGTAGATGCTAAAACTGCTCACCACGGCCCTGATACATTCTTAACATCTAAATAAGTTCTGTTTTACTCATTAATAGCCCTTGCAACAGTCACCTTTGGAGATTGTGGTCAGCGCGGTGCTGAGACAATTGTGGGGAGAGTGGAGACAGAAAGGGGTGGCAGGTGAGGAATAGATGCATAACTACAGTAATGCATTGTGTTGACCCGAAGGACAGGAAGAAACATAAATACTTATGAGAACTCATTCATCATATTACTGTTAAATATTTGTAAATTTATTTCGATAACAACTTCTAAGAGTATTTCGAGGTTTTTATGGCTTTGTCCTTTGGCACAATGGTATGGTAATAGCAAGTCGGTTAACAGGAAATATTAATATAAAATTTTTTACCTATGATCTGATGAATTATCTTTAGATATTATAGTGACTATTCCACTCGAGAAATTAAAAAAAATAGGTTTTAACTATTGTGATATACCAAAATATATAATATTTTGTCAATAACATTGGCTGTAAATGGGTTGGATAAAAGAGTCTGCAAAAGGCGATATACAGCCTTAGCAACGCCGGCGTAGTGGTTGGCAAGGTCAATAAACTGCATTCAGGGGTTGAATAGGTGGGGGGCGCTAGCTAGATAGACAGATAAAATAACGTGGGATTGGTCTGAAAAGGAATGACTGTCGAAGGCGTGGCTACTTGGTTTGATAAGAGATGAATGTATTGGCTAAGGGAGAATAGACAGTCGAATTTTGTCGTTTTGTTTTAAAAAAGAGGAACGAAGGACGGATACCGAAGCGTTGAGGGCGGAAAAACGGTGGAGAACAGGACATTCAGATAGAGGTCGTCGAGTAGTACAGATCGCTCACGAGATTAACATAAGGGGAGTAGGACTTGTAAGTTTTGAGTGAGACTCAATAGTTTTTCGGACTCTGAAAGTTAATGTGCAGAAGTGAATTCGCGTAGGACTTGGAAAGTTTCTTTTATATTGCAGTGTTGGACTTTAATGTTTTACCACTAGTTGGGGAGGACTAGGAACATTAAATATCACGTAAGAACCAATAGATATTCTAGGCAGTGAGGACTGGATTCGTCGACAGAGTCGCAAGATCAGAAGAAAGAAGCAGGACTTGGGATCATCTGCGTTTAAGTGGGAAGATACTGCGGACCGTCGTCGATCAAGACGTTAGATAAGTACTGCAGTACAAAAGTTTTATTTAAAAAGGTCATGACCTAGAGCAATTGTCAAAATTGTTAAATAAATTGTTGAATTTTTCTTTTGGAAATGAAAAGATTTTCATTTGGTCAATCACAATTGTTAAGTAGTTAGAAATAGATAATTATCCCCTTTCAGATTCCTCTCCATACTGTATAGTTGGCAGATCAAGTAATCGGCTATCTAGGCGATAGCTAACCTAACCTAACGGGACCCATTGACCCAGCTAGCCGGACATTTATCAATTTGTTAAAATTAGCTGTGGAAGCATTGGTTTTAGTTAACGTAACCTGTTCCTGGCGCCCAAAATTTTACTATAAATTCGGAACGGGTCACGATTATAACCGTCCTAAGGTGAATGATGTCAACGATTTCGTAATAGTTTTTGACGAGACATTGTGGGTACATTTCACTATACATACCAGAAATCCCAATCAGGTCGGTGTATCTCAAAACGTTTATCGCTTTTTCTTTCCGATATTTCTTACCGCTTCTCCCTACGGGTCAATCATACACTGTGTCTCATCTATTTTAGAAGGCGGTATACATCGATCGCTATGTCAATGTCCAATAAACTGTGTATGCGCTATAACATAATCTCATTGATTTTAACAAAGCGTTCAGTTATTTTCAATATTTGGCGCATTTTGGATCTCTGTTGGACGTAATTTCATTCGTGGAATAATCCTATTAACACATTGACTGCCATGTGCATCACATGTGATGCACTGTAGGTTTTTGTGACTGGCCGCGTGCATCATACACGATCACGTCCAGAGCTGTGGATTTTTGCTTGAGAATCACATACAATCACAGCTCCATTGAAATCAAGGGCGTGAGTGTAGAAAGGGGTCAAGTGTAAAAAAAAATGTCATTGGCTATTGGTTGGCTCCCCTGAGTCGCCGGAAATAATAATTTTTTGAGCACCTACGCCCAGTGCCTGGACACATAATTGGAGAGTGGTTTGGGCCAGAATCAAAAGTTCACAAAATATCCCCTGGCAGTCAAAGTGTTAAATACCACTCATGCTTTGGAAATTCTCGGATAAATCCCATCCTCGCTTTGCAAATAGGGGATTTATCGACAATTTCCAAAGCACTCGTGGTATTACCAATGAAAATCTTTAACCCTTCCTTTGCATTTGAAATGTTTTCAAATGCTGACTTGTTCCTACATGCATTATATATTGAGCTCGATTCATGTTCTTTGAAAATTGTCTTCCTTATGATACCAATTTTTATAACTCTATTCTCGATAATTGACGCTTTGAATGTGAATCAGTACAAGTAAAGTTGAGTTCTGATTAATCAATGGAAAATTTATTTCATTTTGATACTTAATTTTGATGTTACTTTCTGTGTCCCTCGGATCAACACCATGGATTCCTGCAGTTACGCCTGTATTCTTCATTGCCATCCCACTTTGCCTTCTCTCTCTCCACAATAAACTCGGCACCGCGAAAAACTATCTTCACAAACGCGACCGTTCCAAAGAGCAATAAATGGAAATATAGTGCGTTTAGTTTCAACTCACATGTCAGAAAGTATAATTTTATATTCAATTTATTACCAAAATAATAACAAATGATACATTGTATTCGCGCTTTCTATATTTTCATTTCTAGTAAAAATACACGGTTCTATATTAAAAAATCAAACATTAAATCTCCCGAAGACTAAAAATATTGCAAAGATTTACCTCTACGACATGTAACATCTACGGAATACTACTTGGACCACGATTCCCCATTGTCGGGTGGAAACTGCATTTCGATTTTGAGAATCGTTTAAATGTCATGGGAGTGGTCCATAATTGGTGGGACGCCAGGTACATGGCTTCAAATCATGTTCAAATCATGACGAATATCGTATGTAGATCATAGAATTTTGGTCGGCTAAATGACAATTATTTTGTTTTCCCAGTGTCTCAGAATATATTATTTCTTCATCATGTCTATAAAAATATAAACATCACAGTTTACATTCAAATTTTAACCATATTATACGAGACAATAAACACTACAAAGAAGTGAAATAAGACAATTGAATATTTTTACTGATCAGTGGAATGTAAGTAACAGTTTTATGTATTGAAAGACTTCGCTCTAGATAACCCTGTGCCAGATTGAATTCATTCTCAGAAATAAAGAAAAGGTTCCAATCCAATATTCCTTACTAAAACGTAAGGCAGAAATTTCTCCGTAGTGTAGCATCATTACTTACATCAGCACCCCAATATCCACAAAAAATTGAATAATTAACATGTCCAGTATGTTAGTGGGATTATCTTTTGTTTGTCGAAAATGTGCATAGGACTATCTAGAGTTGAGGCCCTCAATGTATTATTTTGTTCAGTACAAATATTCAATCTTCTTGTTTAATTTTTGGTAGGATTTATTGCCTCGATTGTGTGGTGATATTTTGAGTGTAAACTGGGTTGTTTCTATTGAGATGAGAGAGTAATATATTTCTTAGCATTCGTAACTAAAAGTTTTCATTACAAGATTTGATTTGGCACGTTAAATTTGAGATTGTAATTGTTTAATATGAATTGGATTTCTTGCAGTGAGCTGTTGATACTGACACGTTATAGATAAGAATACTAAGACGTATCTTCATAATTTCTATTTATTAATGAGAAGAACTGGAATTAACATGAGGAAATAAATAATTTATTTGGGGTTAAAATATTTCTAAGACCGAATTTTCTCAAGCAGCTTTAATGTTCATTTCAAAAAATATTTAATTTTTCGCATGATTTCTCAAAATTTACTCTGATAATTATCATTTTTGGAAGAATTAGTGTTTACAATTTTTGGCTTGTCCACAAAATCGGAAACAGAAACTATACTTCCTAAGGTTGCATGAGTGCCGGACAGACGAACAGAGCATTCAATGATTTCAGGAAAGTAAACAAAGTCCTTATGAATTAAATTATTGATGAGAAAGTACTCTGACAAATCCACTCAACGACGTTTGGTCGAATCATTTCCAGTGTTTCAATCTGCTCTTTTTACGATGCATTGCATGTAGAAATGAGTGAACTCAGCGAACGACAAATTTCTTTATTTTTCGTGCTTTTTATTGTAGTTAAGTGTTGCTCTTTCTAAAACCACGACATTTGGACTCTCAAAACTTTGAACAGAGATCACGGCACGAGCCTCCCTAAAATCTGAACGGCCCCGTACAGAACGGGCCATACGGACACACCAACCACGCCCGCAACGTTCTTCTTTCCCGGGTAGCTCGCCCGCAGCAGCACGCCGCTCAGGGGCGCCCCTGGCGGTCGCCGGCGGCGGCGCACGTGCGGGCGATGCCGCGGCAACAACGAGCAAAGCCGATTAGGGGCGTGTTACATTTTTAACGTGAGCTTTGTGCTTTTGTCGATCGCTCCATTCAAACGACAGCAGCCGCCGCCACCGCCCCCGCTTCTGCCCCCCTCCCCTTCCAAATCCGCGGCTGCGGCAGACACGCTCTCGCTGCTCCCCACGCCCCCGCCGTTGCCCCCGGCCCCGCCCCGCCCCGCCCCCTCTCCCGCCCCCGCTCCCAGCCTGAAGCGCGCCGCTCCCTTATTGACCTCTCGGCCTCGCGGCCGCAGCCCCGATGCGATTTCGCTCGTGGCGCTCGCTGCGGAGTGCTGCTTAAGGTAATGCGCATGCGCTGCTAAACACATGTAACTCTTTTACTACTTTTTTCAATTTATATTCAAGAATTTTTTATTTATTTTTATCTATTTATTTACTTATTTATTTTTATCTGTTATTTACTTATTGGTTTTTATTTATTTATTTACTCATTTATATTTATTTATTTATTTACTTATTTATTTTGTATTGATTTATGTATATTTTTGTCATTGGAAGAATGTCTTTGAACCATTATAATTGTTTCATTATCTGGTCAGATTTTTGTCGTATGGGTCTTATAGAATTTCTCGGTTGCAAAAATTGCTACGTTGGAGAAAAGTTAAAGAATCATTAAGAGATTTCGTCGCATTTTATTACCTTTCAGTTTATGATTATCTTCTAATTTAAAATATGCTGTTTTATTACATTTCCCCCCTCGCTATGCGTTCTTAATTCTTTTATTGTGTTTTTAACTTCTGAGTTGTGATTACGTTGCAATTGGTTTCGTTAATTTTGTATTTATGTAATGCCCTGTGTATTATCTGTCCTCGAATTGGCGTGATTTTAATAAACTCGTGCAATTTCTTACACTGGTTTTTGGAAACAAAATTCATTATTTGGACCCACTATATCGTTATTGCTTGTTCTTTACTTACGTAAAGCGACTAAAAGAATTTGTAAGAATGGAATCATATGATTTTTTGACATGAATTATCGGTTTTTAAACGTATAACAGAGAATATAAATTATATTTTTAAATGTATTAAGATGTAAGACGATATAATCATTTTATGTGCGTAATCACAGAATGAATGTTTCAAGAATCATGTCATCATACGCTTTCGAAAGTAGTCTATCCGAATAAGCTTGACTCTCGTGCTGTAGCGAATAAGATGTAAAGCTAAATGATGGGGAAAACACATGGAAAGGATAATAGCGACGTCAACACTACCATTTGCATTCTGATGGTGGCAGTCAACCTCAGCAGTAATGGCGATCTACAATCGAAATTAGAGGCGACGGCAGCGCGAAGCTAATAGAAGCGGCACCGTGATGAACACGACGATATTGCTGAGATGAGACTATAATTCTGGTCTGGGCGATGACGTCGCCGCCACTGCCACCAACGCCACCACCTTCAACTCCGTCATCGCAGCCGCCAGCGCCACCGCAATACTACCACCACCACCACAACCACCAACACCAACACCTGCACCATTAGTACCACCACCACCCTCCTCCATGACGACGGCTACCATCACCACCAATATCCCAAACATCAGCACCACCGTCACCATCACCATGACCACCATCATCATCACTACTACTTCACCATGACTACCACCTTCTTCCTTCACCACGATGTCGAGTACCATCTCCAGCACCATCGCAAACTAACATCGGCACCTTTGTCATCATCACCACCACCATCACTACTTCCACACCAAAACTACCACCACCTCCATTCTCCACGATGGTCGCGGTGATGGCACCACCGTCACCATCACCGCGACTATCATCACCACCATAACTACTACTACACCATGACTCCCAGCTCCCTTCACCACGATGTCAAGTACCACCTCCATCACCCATCCCAAACCTTACACCAGCACCACCATTATCATCACCATCAACATCACCGTCACCACTACTATCACCACCTCTACCGCCATTACCACTACCACCACCCAACGTTGCCGTCAACACCAATACCAATACCTCCAAACGCCAACATCAGCACCACTAGTATCACCCCCCCCACCCTCCTCCACGACGACAACTATCATCACCAACCTCACCCCACTGTCCCAAACTAACATCGACACTACCGTCCCCCACCGCCACCATCTCCACCACCACCGCCGCCACCATCACCACTACCACCACCAACACTACCACCACCACCCTCCACTACGACGACTACCATCACCACCACTGGCCCTAACACTGGCCCTACCGTCACCTACAACACCAACACCAGCACCTGTACTACTACTACTACTACTCCTACTACTACTACCACCACCAACCTCCATCACCACAACGGCTCCAACACCACCACTATCCCAACTAACCTCGGCATCACTGTCACCACCGACTCCACCACCAGCGCGTCGATATCGCCGCCACGCAGCCCGCGGCCGTTTTCATTAGTTGGAGGCGGCGGCGGCGGCGCGGGCGCCACAGGTTGCCGCGTACACGTTAAATTGACGTAATGGGGCGACGGCGGCGAGTGGGCCGTCTACCGCCCGAGGGGCTGCCGTCTTTACGTGGAAGCTTCGAACGCCGCCTCCGCCGCGCCACCTGCGTCGCTACCTTAATTCAAAACGCCCGCCCGCCGGCCCGGCGCCCGCTGTGCGCGCTGCCCCGCGTAAGGCCTCGCCTGTCGGCGCTGCCGGCGGCGGTGGTTGCTGCTGCTTCGGCGAACCCCGCCCACGCGCCTCCGCACGCGATGCGTCGCAACTTGGTACCAACTCCCCACGTCACAGCTTCCACCACAACCCGCCACCGCACACCTCACCCATACAGACAACTCCATGATACTCCTTCTCGTAATTCACCGCATACACTGCACACCACATTTCATCACACTGTTTCACACCCGTACCATACCACTCACTTGACTCATCCCTCATCACCTCCCAAGACACTCAGAACACAACGTAACACGCAGCTCACCTCTGAATTCGTCTCGTGGCATACCTCATTACGTACACTACACCAAGCCAAACCAAACCAAACCTACTGTACCACACAGACACAACACCATGCTAGTCATTCCGGTACCACAGTACGTACACAACTCCACACCACACCACAACACATTACACTGTTTAACACCGTACCATGCCATCAAAACGTCTCGTCCCATCCCAAGTCATTCGCAGCACAACATAATACACAGCTCACCTCTGTATTCATCCCGTGACACACTACATTACGTCCACTACATTACGAACACTACACCAAACCAAATCTTAAAATTTGAATATAAAGTAACAGTTCCAAGAGATTTTTATAGACAGACCAACACTATAATTTTATTCAATAAATCACATAATTTCACAGTCGGATAATTATAAAAACAGCAACGTTTCGGAGAACAGTTGTTCTTCCATCATCAGGCCATACAGTGATAAAATTAGATGATAACGATGTGAACAAGAACATAGTCCTATGATGATGTTCGTACATACAGTTTATAGTCATGAGCATAAGTAGTTAAAAGACGTTTACAGATGGTTATTCTAAAAGAGAAAAAAATATAACCTCAAATTAAAATGTGCAAAAATTTTTTAAAAATTGTGACAAATATTGAATTAAAATACAAATAAAAATGAAAAGTATCTAATTTTAGGGCAAGTGAACAGCAAAGGAGATCCATACTCACGTTTTGATAAAGAACATGTTCGACAGGCTGAGATTTAAACCTTGTGACGAGAGCTCTTACTGCGAAGAGCGTAGCAGGAAGAGTGTTGGGTGATAAGTGGTATGGGAGGGGCGGTGGTGGAAGGGAGAGGTGGGGGTAAGGGAGGATGAAAGAGAGGGTTACCAGAAGTGCTGGACGTGCGACTGCGTAAAAAATACTTACATGGAGGGGTCTTTAGATCAGTAGCAGGTGGTTGGACTTTCAAGGCGGAAACAAAGTTGGAATTATGTGGTGGCTCGTTGGGTGTTTCTCCTGAGAAACATACCTCGATCATGAAGCCCATCAAAACTAAGAAATTCAGGTCTTTCAATCTGTAAGTCTTTAAATTTGATAAAATGGAGTCATAACTTTTTGAAAAGATGTTGCAGTCCATGTTGGAGTTCATGTTCTATAGTTTTGATTAAAAGAGATTCCAGGACAAGTCTGGAGTTCCAATTTGGTTCAATGTCTAATATGTTGGGATTAGTGAAATCAATAGTATGGTCGTGTTTGATTCGATGGGCCGTCAATGAGTTTTGTTTCTCAAAGGGGAGTTTTAATATTAGTTTTGTGTTCATTAATCCGGTCACACGGAGTTTTCTACAGTTTGCCTACATAAGAAAGATGGCATTGAGTACATTTTAAG
>JAHLJT010008756.1:21492526-21617657 GCA_031308135.1 Acheta domesticus | reverse complement strand
TTGCCTGAGTACATTCAAAAAATGCTTGGCTAACTAGCAACATCACGTTATCATCACTAACTGTCATCATGCACAGTTATTATGACTGCCTGACAAAACGCACGGCGCGGCCCCTCAGTCCTCCTGGCAGCTCTGAGCGCGCCACGCGAGGATAAGTCAATCCGCTCCTAACGAAATGGAGTCGCGCGCCACGCGTCGCGCCCTAAGTGCATTGCGCGACGTTATATCGACGTCACGCGTTATAATTTAATGGGCTGAGCGACGCAAAGTTCGCGACGGAGCGGAGCCCCACGCCGCCACGCGCCGGAGGCTGCCGGGCTCGACGGGGTGCGAGCGGGGCGACACGTGGGACAGCGCGGGGGAAGATGGTGGGGAAGAGGGAGCGCTGGGCACTAGAGATGGGCTTAAAGGCTTTTCTTCAACAACTGTTATCGGAATAACAGGCGACTCATAATAACGATTATTGATAAAAGTTGAAAACAACACTTCCATGATCAGCGACCTAGCATGGCCGTCTGCTATGAGTTAAATCAGTTCTGGCGAGTGCTAAGAGTTAAACCAGGCAAAAAGAATGAGGTAGGTTGAGGCAACGCTTGTGCAACTACCTCACGGAGGTGCTTGCACCACTTCCCCAAACATGTTTTGGACAGGGACAGAGAAAACAGCTGATATGAACGAGACTCGATGAACTGCCAAGGAAAAATAGTAGTTAGTATGATGAGTAGAAAATGCGAATAGAATATTGCTAAAATGTGAGTGAATCGTGCAAATATCAGATTGCAAATATTCTTCCGCATATGCAACACGTTCATAGTGAAGTGATGAGTGCCAAAAGTAATGAGAAGTATAAACTGGGTTTTGCTTACCTACAGCCAAAGTGGCAATGACTGTTGAATAACAAATATTAAAATATAATGCGAGTTATTTGACTGCAACTTATTGTATACTATCAGACTTAAGAAAATATTAGTGGATCTCACATAAGCTGTAATGGGACAGAAAGAAGTTAACAAACAAATCGGACGGATTTAATTTAAAGGACAAACTTCTTATTGTAGTATAAGTATCATAAAATATAAAAATATTCTGGTACTTGGCGTGTAATAATGACGAATTATGTATTAATGAATCTATAATTTGAACACTTGTTAATCACGATTGAAAACATGCAGTGAAACTGTTGTCATACAAATTGGTTGCCAAGAAGCTTGTATTTGGTCGGGATTGGCCCAATTGTAACCGCTAATACGCGATTACAGTTTAAATAAATGAGGAAACTAGCAGTGAAGGCACGACAACGTATCTCGGACAAATAGTTCATCTGGTGAGGAGGAGATGGCGACAGTCGTAAACTTAATTTCTGAACGCACTCTTGTGTCAGCCAATGAAAAATTAGAATGAACCAACAGTAACGGCAAGAGCTTGTGCCAAAAGAATTCAACCTTCTGTTGTCCGAGTCGCCGAAGCGATCAGTTGTATGTATTCGTTGTCATATCGTGTTGGAGTTACAAAAAGTGAATAGTCAGCCATCTTGTGCGCTACGACGACGTTAAGCGACACGTGTATGCTGTACCAGAAAGTCTGTACTATTGTTTGAAATTTTATTCGAAAACGTATTTATAAAGATCTCCAGAATTATAAGAACTGTAATCGACATTATAATTAATTTGACTTTTGCCAATTACAAAGTCATAAGTGGAGATTCCGGACTTGGATTCGGAGGGGATCATCGCCTGAGGAGCCAACTGGAAAACACCGCTAGCCGAGGGGAGACGGCGCGCGGTGGCCTCACGATTTCGACGCAGCAAGCAGCGCGCGGAGCGGAGCACGGGACCCTGCGACCTTGGCAGCGTGGACAATATCTTGCAGCTGTCTTCGCAGCGCGGACTTCTACAGAGGTTCGACGGCCGTGAGTTTAACGAAACCAAAAGAACTTTTACTAAATCTCAATTCAGAACTGTATTGCACAGTATTCTTGATCATCTGAAAAGTCATTTCTTTCTCTCACTAAAGTCGTAATTGAAATCAGATAGGGGATTTTGTAAATAGTGTAAAATTGTTTTTTTTGTACAGAATTAATTCACTAAATTCAAGTGTAACGATCCAAGGACATTACAAGACCATTGAATACTGTATGTGTATGTATTTTTTCAGGGTTATTTTTGAAGTGTATTTTGTATGTGTTTTTCATTGATTTTGTGGGTGTGTAAGTTGTTACTTTGAAACAAGATGTAAAGTTAACATCTTCTTAGAGAAAAAAACTGCAGTTTTTAGGTAGGGAAAGATAGCTACCGTAACTAAATGTAAGAACAGTTGTACAAAACTTCATTTATAAGAATATATTGTCATTATTATTTCAAATTGTGTTGGGATGTTAATTGGTAGCTAGTTGAAAGACGAACCCACCCCCGATAGGGAATTTTATTCTACCCAGAAATTTCCCAGGAGTGCGTGACGGGACACGCTATCCGTCACGAAATTAGTGAATGAAAGATTTGCTAGTTGTAACAAATCCCAAAGAATAGGGATTGGCTACATATTGGCGCCCAACGTGGGGCTCGAAATTATTAAAATATCGTAGGCTAATATCATTAACAAAACAAAAATTTGTTACAGAATTTTCACTTAGTTTGAAACCAGAGTAATAGAGTGAAGTATTAGAGTGTGTAGCATTAGTAGTTACATTGTAAATCTGAATTTTAATTACGACTGGTTAAAATGGCAGACAAATATAACAAAACTAGAAATCTCGAACAGATCTTGTCAGGTAGTGAGGAGGAAAGCGAAATTATCGAGCAAACACCAGAACGACCTAGGGAGGAGGCTGAAGTACAGTTAGGCGAGGATAGGAATTTGCACTCAACGCCGAAACCTTCTCCAACGGAATCAGCATCTACTTCAAGAGATGGAGTTCCGACGGAAGCACATATCCTTCGAGCTAATGATATGATGGCTAGACTAATGACGCAGTTCATGACTCAAATCGAACATAAACTCGATCTGAATGCCGCCCAATCTAATCAGCAAATTAAAATTCAATTCGAAGAACAGGAGGCGCGTATGAGGGAACAAAATCAGCAAATTAGAGCTCAATTAGATGAACAAAATCAGCAGATTAGAACTCAATTAGAAGAACAGGAGGCGCGTACGAGGGAACAAAATCAACAAATTGCAACTAAATTAGCAGAACAGGACGAGAAATTAACTCAAATTTCCAGAGAGCTTATTGAACGGACGGAGGCACTAGAATTAAAATTTACGCGATCATCTGAACAGTTGAAAGCCGAAATTAAGGAAGACCTTGATGTTCAAATTCAACAGCTCACTTCTAGTTTTAATTCAAAGACAGATTTAATTGAAACAAAAGTAACTCACGTTGAGGATAAAGTAGAGAAGACGATTGAAGAGCAAAACAAGACTATTCAAACTATTGCAAATGATCAAGTAACGATTAGCCATAATATGACTCAAATTAAATCTTGCGTACAAGAAAATAGTGCGAAAATTCAAGTTTTAAACCAGAACAACCAAGAAGTGGAGGCGAAAGTAGCAGATATGAGGGAGAGGATAGAAAACTTGCCATCTTCTTCTGTTTGGCATCATTCGAGCACCATTTCTATTCCTCCTGGTTTAACGTTTAGCGCCCTAGGAAAAGAAAATCCTTGTATGTTCATAAAGGCGGTAGAGAATTTCTTTATGTTATATAATTTTCCCGAAAGTAAAAAAGTTAGAATTATCTACCAGATGTTACAGTCAAGTGCAAAATTGTGGGCTGATACATTAGATCCGTTACCAGCTACGTTTCAAGAATTTAAAGAAAAATTCTTCAATCGTTATTGGAATTATGAGACTCAAATTAACTTCAGGTTAAATTTGATGTACAGTACCTGGCGAAAGGGGACGGTTAGCATGCAAGATTATGCAACGGAGAAATTAGCAGGTCTTAGTTTATGCACACCACCCATTCCGGAGAATGAGATAGTATGTTTACTAATCAGACATTTCCCGGTAGGCATACAAAATTTGTTGAAGAGTCAATTACCGATGTCTTCAGAAAAATTAGTCTGTCAACTTGGATTATACGATGCATCATATGAAATGACAGAGAAATTTAAAGCGAAGTCATTACCCACTTCAAGTACTATGTAGTTACCGCACAAGAGGGACACAGTAATGGCAACAATAGTAAGCAGAAGGGAAGAGACAAGATTACAACAGAGATGAAGAGAATAGTTCAACTCGATCGAAGCAGAGGTAAAACTTTGGTGGAAACGGGAAGTCAACCATCCAAAATTTTACCTCATCTACGACTAATTTAAACAATGGTAGATATGAGTGCGGACCATCGACGTCACGTGAGTCTAATTCTATGATCACAGAATTAAACTGTTAAGGTTTGTCTCGAATGGTCGCCCCGGAACAAACACTCTCTCATTGATGTTGAAGAGGTGACTTTTAAATCCATGGCATTGATACATTCCGCTTTAGAGACGCAAAAAGATTTGTTCGCAATGTAAATGTTCCAAAACGCAAATGCCCATTGTTAGAAGTAGAATGCGAAGGGAAAAAGGTCCTTGCATTAATTGACACGGGATGCACTTGCTCGATAATAGTGGAGAGTCTGTTAGATGAACTTTCAGGAGTGGCAGAAGCAATACCACAATTCCCTATGCGGAAGTCGTATCTGATGGGAGCGAATAAGAAGAAGTCGCGGCCTATTTACCGTCAAGTACTGTTGCAGCTGACAATAGGAAAGAGGGTATACGAAACTGTCTGCATAGTTGCGAAAGAATATTGTATCCACTGATCCTGGGAGTGGACTTCCTCTATGAGCATGAAGTAATCATCGACATGGCGAGAAATTGTTTGCAGATTCCAAAGAACGGCATAATTGACCATCATCCATTTGATGGAGATGAACATCTAGTGCACCATGCGAACTGTATCGAGGTCAACAACCTTCACACTTTGTTAGAGAATGCTGTGAAAAATACCGAAATTTAAAACCAACAACAACAGGAAGAATTATTAGAATTGCTAGTAAAGATCAGCGAGTCTTTGAAAAATGTGAAGAACCCATAAAAAACTTTGAGTTCATATTGAGCTAACCGATGAACGGCCATATGCATCGTACAATTACCCTATACCAGTTGCGTATAGAAAAGAAATAGACGAACTTATTCAGTCCATGTTAAATGATAAAATCATTAGAAAGAAAGGACTCCATATTTGAATCCAATAGTCATTGTCAAAAAGAAGAATGGAAGTTTACGCCTATGTTTAGATGCTAGAAAATTGAATGAAAAACGATCCCGTACCGAGACAGACCTCCCAGGATAGAGGAGATGTTAACGAAGCTTCATGGTATTAGGTGGATCAGTAGCACCGATTTTACAGCATCGTACTGGCAGATTCCGATAGCTAAGGATTCGCAGAAGTATACTGGCTTTATGTATAGGGGTATAAGCTATGTATATCAGAGAGTTCCGTTTGGTTTAAAGAATTCAGCTGCTGCATTAATTCAATGTTTGGATAATATATAAATACGAGATTGTATCATGCCTCATTAGTGTATGTAGATGATATTATCTTATTTGCGGCAACATTCCAAGAACATCTACGTCATTTAGAAGATTTGTTTAAGATTTTAATTGATAACCACCTCCAATTAAATATTGAGAAATCTAGTTTCTGTAGGAAGCAAGTAGATTTTTTAGGTTACCAATTATCTATTCAAGGATTGCGTATGAAACCGGAAAAGATTGTAGAAATTGATAAGATTCAAGCACCGAGGAACCGAAAACAGTTAAAAGGATTTCTGGGGATGCGTGAACTACTATAGTCGATTTATTCCAAACTACTCGGCGTCTATTGTACAATTTCTGCCATTGTTAAGAAAAAAACAAGCCATGGGGAGTGGACTGAATTACACGAAAAGCGATTCCAAGATTTGAAGGCTCGTTTTATCATTCCTGTGTAATCGCCTATTCCTCATTTGAAAAAGAGTTTATTTTGCAAACGGACAGTAGCGACCATGGAATTGGAGCTGTTCTGTATCAGGTTATTAATGGTGAAGAGAAAGTTGTAGCTCTTATAAGTAGGGTACTCCGAGGACCTGAACTAAATTTTTTCAGTTTCGGAAAAGGAGGCGAATGCTATACTATGGGCCGTCCATAAATTAAGAGAATATCTCGTGGGAAGACATTCATAATTAGGACGGACCACAAGGCGTTAATTTTTTTAAACCGTTTGTCACACAAATAATGACCGGTTATTACGTTGGATATTGTACCTACAACAATATTCTTTTACTGTGGAATATTGTCCAGGAGAGCTGAACCACCTCCCAGACATACTCAGCAGGAATACATTTCGACTGGAAGAAACCGTAGAAGAGAGGAACGTATTCTTTGGCATCGCCTATTCAATTGAATTACCTAGAAATGCCACATTTGAACTGGCAGATGATAGCAATTCACCAGCAGCAGGAAGAATTAACTAGGAAAGTAGATTATTTTTGCGTGGGGAACTCGACCCGGAAGATGCGGATGGGATCCGTTGGACGAGAGAAGCGATAGATGGAAGTTAGTAGAAGACGTCGTTCTCGTCAAGACAAGATCTGAGCCACCAACATACAGAATTTGGATGCCCAAAACCCTGACGCACGGAATTATATGGCTTGTTCACACGAAACTTGGACACTTTGGAGCGGACAAAGTCGATAAGGCTATTTCGGAAATTGCCCACTGGAAGAGACGTAAAAAACAAGTTAGAAGAACTGTTGCAGTTTTGCGTCACCTGTCAGCGCACCAAATATCCCAATCGATACTTTGCCGGAGCAAGAGCAGCAATTTTACCCTCCAAAACAAATGAATTAGTAGCCATAGACCTTTACGGACCTCTTCCTAAAACTAAATATGGTTACAAATACGTCTTGGTATGTATTGATGTCTTTTCTAAGTTTACCCAAGTTTACTGCATCAACAAACCGAGCGCAAAAAATTGCCTACATCAATTAGATAAATTCCTTAGAACGGCAGGGGATTTCGAAAAATTGTTGTCGGATCATGGACCGCAATTTACCAGTGATCATTGGATCCAGGCCATGGAGGAGAAGAATATTATCCACATCTTATCAAGTATTCGGCATCCGCAATCAAATCCATCCGAGAGAGTAATGCGGGAACTATCCAGATTATTCGGGTATATTGTCGTCAACGACATACTGACTGGTATTTACTAGTGCCTTTTATCAACCAGTGGCTCAATGCAGTACATCACGACACCATTAACGCGACCCCATATGAGGCCCATTTCAAGAGAAAAATGCCGCATGTGTTAGAACATCTGCGAAGGCCCGAGGTCACCATTACCGAAGTTACTGATGAAGAGATTACGCGACAACTACATCATAAAGCAAGAAACGGTTGGACCAGACCAAATATGCTCCATACACATTCACGGAAGGGCAAAGAGTTATGTTACGACTACCAAAACCGTCGGATGTGCAAGCAAACAAGTTTCAAATTCTTCGCTTTGTATGAAGGACCATACAGGATATCAAGAATTCGACCCCCAAATGTCGCAGAAATAATTAACGACAATGGACATAACATTGGAAGATTTAATTTCTATAATTTAAAACCATTCCAAGAATGAGGGAAGTGAGAGTAACACCACAAAATACAAGATGAACGACCATAGACATAACGATTTTGTAAGATTTTTTCGAAAATTTAATTGCGAGAAAATCTTTTTAAAGGAGGGGCTTATGTAACCGCTAATACGCGATTACAGTTTAAATAAATGAGGAAACTAGCAGTGAAGGCACGACAACGTATCTCGGACAAATAGTTCATCTGGTGAGGAGGAGATGGCGACAGTCGTAAACTTAATTTCTGAACGCACTCTTGTGTCAGCCAATGAAAAATTAGAATGAACCAACAGTAACGGCAAGAGCTTGTGCCAAAAGAATTCAACCTTCTTGTTGTCCGAGTCGCCGAAGCGATCAGTTGTATGTATTCGTTGTCATATCGTGTTGGAGTTACAAAAAGTGAATAGTCAGCCATCTTGTGCGCTACGACGACGTTAAGCGACACGTGTATGCTGTACCAGAAAGTCTGTACTATTGTTTGAAATTTTATTCGGAAAACGTATTTATAAAGATCTCCAGAATTATAAGAACTGTAATCGACATTATAATTAATTTGACTTTTGCCAATTACAAAGTCATAAGTGGAGATTCCGGACTTGGATTCGGAGGGGATCATCGCCTGAGGAGCCAACTGGAAAACACCGCTAGCCGAGGGGAGACGGCGCGCGGTGGCCTCACGATTTCGACGCAGCAAGCAGCGCGCGGAGCGGAGCACGGGACCCTGCGACCTTGGCAGCGTGGACAATATCTTGCAGCTGTCTTCGCAGCGCGGACTTCTACAGAGGTTCGACGGCCGTGAGTTTAACGAAACCAAAAGAACTTTTACTAAATCTCAATTCAGAACTGTATTGTACAGTATTCTTGATAATCTGAAAAGTCATTTCTTTCTCTCACTAAAGTCGTAATTGAAATCAGATAGGGGATTTTGTAAATAGTGTAAAATTGTTTTTTTTGTACAGAATTAATTCACTAAATTCAAGTGTAACGAATCCAAGGACATTACAAGACCATTGAATACTGTATGTGTATGTATTTTTTTCAGGGTTATTTTTGAAGTGTATTTTGTATGTGTTTTTCATTGATTTTGTGGGTGTGTAAGTTGTTACTTTGAAACAAGATGTAAAGTTAACATCTTCTTAGAGAAAAACTGCAGTTTTTAGGTAGGGAAAGATAGCTACCGTAACTAAATGTAAGAACAGTTGTACAAAACTTTCATTTATAAGAATATATTGTCATTATTATTTCAAATTGTGTTGGGATGTTAATTGGTAGCTAGTTGAAAAGACGAACCCACCCCCGATAGGGAATTTTATTCTACCAGAAATTTCCCAGGAGTGCGTGACGGGACAGCTATCCGTCACGAAATTAGTGAATGAAAGATTTGCTAGTTGTAACAAATCCCAAAGAATAGGGATTGGCTACACAATAGATAGAGTACTATGAATATCAACCGATAACAGCCAATTACAGGATCAATGAAATAACTTATTTCGCGAAACGCTAAACGTTAACTGTTAAGAAATAGCAGATTAGTTGTTAAGGGCACATCCCTACTGGGTACACAGCCGACTTTGGTGCTGGTGCGCGTGCACAGGCCGGCACGCGCTCTATATCGAAGCAGCAGGATGCTGACCGTTTCGGCAAGCAGCGAGCTGCGGGAGCGAGTCTTCGACAGCTTCGGCCCACGCATATATAATGGGCGGTCCGCCACCCGAGAAGTCAGATGAGATTGAGTTCGAGCTACGTGATCCACTGTTGTGAAAAGTGCTAGTTATGCCGGCCGCGCTAAAGGTTTCTGTGAGGGTAATTGGAACTACGGTGATTTCGGCTACGTAAGGGACATCTTCTGGCGGTATAAAACTCGTCTACGGACTTGGTATATTCTTATGGCCAGTAAACTACGACTTTGGTTTTGTGTGATCCTTAGGAAACGAATTTGTACGTTGTTATCTGAATAATTATTTTTTTCGTTAGAATTCCTGCCTCTGCCTTTTCATTCATATGCCTCAGGAAGGATCGAGTGAGTAAGGTGGGTGTGTAGTTGTTGGCACATTGGCATAAAAAATTATTCAAATTTGGCGCCGTGGCGGGAGATCGGACGTTAAGTCCCCGGTAAACTACGTACCTACATGGCTTAGCGCCAAAACGGTCTCCGCCCCGGAACACACGTACTTGAATGCTACTGAGAGATCTCCGCACAGCCTTCGGCTACCAGCAAACTCTGCGAACTCTGAATCTCCGCGAGCGCAGAAGGCTCTCGCCTTACATACACCCACGTCTCCCCCACCCGGCGCCATGCTGTCGGCGCCCCATGCTCGATGGCTAGCACAATCTCGCCAGGCAGGGGTCTCGCACAATCGTCCCAGACTCGCCACTAATGTTTCTCAACAGTTTGCTTGCGTGGGATGTTTCCTGGAGCAACCACATCCTGGCGTCTCTTTACTTTTAGCTCAGGTGCGCCCTTTCGCCACAGCTTCCGGCTTAAGGCATGCCGCCCGCTTGAAAGCGTTGCCACGACGCCACACTAGGCTCTCATACGCAAAACTGCACCCCGGCATTCGAGCACCCTGTGGCCCTCGCGTCACGTGCGGAGCCAGACGAACGAACCCCGACCGTCGAGGGGAGGGAGGCGCGCGCGGCGGATGACGGAGGGACGGGGGGGGCGGGGGCTTTGTGCGGGCGCGTCAGGCCCGCGAACGACGCCCTCAGCCCCCCCCCTCCCCGCGGCGCGACGCCCTGCAGAGGGGCCGTCGTCGACGCGCACCCCGCGGCGATAATACGCTCCCGCCGCGACGCGACGCCGCGCGTTCACGCGCTGCCTCCCACTGCGTCACCCTGCTTGTGTTTGCTAGGGCGAGTGGGATCACTCAATGAAATTATTAGGATTTGGGGCCAGTTACACTAATCGCTCAAGTGTGTTCTAAATCATCTCTTCATGATTTCCAGATGTGTAGTTGAACTGATTTGGGCAAGTGAACCAGTTGCAAATCAGTTTAAAACACGAGTAATCACGTATTTGTAATTTTGCAGGAGATGTCTATCAACTAAACTATATACACGAAGGAAATCAAATTATTAGTCATGTTATTATTATCTGTCAGATTATGGTAGAAGCTACTGGGTTACGAGTAAAACGGCGTGAACAAGAAATTGAATCAAAAAGTTATGCATATTATACCATGTACCAACACGGGAAACAACGATGCTAAAATTTAATCTCCAATTGAAACATTTTTGAAAAATGCATTCATGAAATGTTTATTCCCAAGCAAAATCCCGGGAAAATATCACCGCCATTCTCCCGCGACAAAACATACACTACACCCACGGGACTACTGACCCTAGCAGTCGATGCACCCTGAATCATCAATCAATCGAAGACGACTGTCAGTATGTACTCGGCTCACCTGTCCACTGCCCTCCTCATTAACCGGCGGAAAGATAAATTGGAAGGGGACGACGTGAAGGAGCAGCCCGGGATGGCACGAACGCACACCGTATTTCCCTCGGGATGTGACAACGCGCGATGCCACGATATAGAATTTTTGCTGCCACATTCGGTCTGGCGTCTTCACGGTCCCCTGCAATGCCTCTGCAGTACATGAGCGCGAGATGCTCGTGTTTTGTTTATTTGTAATTCCGTTGCTGGACTGGACTGTTCTTTGTTTTTGAATAAAATATTCTTGTCTGAGTTCGACAGTTGAAGGATTCAACTGCGAATACGCTCTCTCAAACATACTCAGCCTCACACCCCCCGATACCCCCGTTTGGTCCACCTTTCACAGAACTGCACGCGAATCGCTCGGAACATAGTACTGGTTAGTAGTAAGCTGAATGTTAGCCCAAACCGGTTAGAAACTAAGTGATAACATTTTGAGTGAATATGGCGAAGCGGAATGTCGCGCGAAAATACGTGACGTTCCGTCTAGCTTTAATTCAGTTTAAAAATAGAAGTGTTTTCATTTTTTATCATAACATATTTCTTTCTGGAATTTTCCCTTCAGCTGTGCTGATGCACTGTTTTTTGCAGCGTTTACACGATGGAGAGATTAACATAAGTCAGGCGCGGATCCACGGGGAGAGAAATGAGACAAATTTCCCCCCCCCCCGTTAAATATTTCAGTACCTATTAATTTTAACTTTTTACGAAATTTTCAAGCAAAAATATATTCGGATAATCATTAAAAGGAATAAAAAATAAATAATTTAAACAAATCGCAGCATGAGCCGAGTATACCTTTACAAAATTTTACAAAATTTGTAATAGAACACATTTGACCAAAACATTTTTAATTTTCCCTCCAAAAATTCGTCTCTAGATCCATCCCTGCATGAGGGAAAGTCAGGAGACAAAATTTTAGAACTGTAAGCTTTGTAATGTCTAAATTCACATTCTATCATATAATGTTTTGTATTATTGTAATAAATTGTACGCGAACTCCCGAAAGAGCTGTTTTATATTGAAGAATTACGACTGCAGCTGCTCTTGATGTCCACTAATGCATACGAAGAAGTAATGCAAGAAATCGGCAGGAAAAAGAAATTAATATGGAAAAAATTATCCTCTACAGACGCAATGACAACATAAGACATCTGATGTCACGATTCGCTGTACACCGTTTTCACCACAGACTCAGCTGTAACAGAAAATATCACGAGCCAGGTTTTCACTGCAAATGCAAAATGTGCAACAAGTACTGCGAACCGTTATCACGTAATGATATGTGAAGAACGAAACATGTCGCTGACTGAATTTTGCACCAATGAGTAATAGATATCTGCTTCGCGCAAACACGCTCTTTGAAATTGCCCCATGCGTAAGCGTAAGAAATCCAACAGAATGAGCTTGCCACAAGAAGACGACAAAGATCAGTGATATGTGGATAAACGTTGAGAAATATTACCAGGAACAAAACAGAGTGTATAAATACAGAAGTGTAGATATATAAACACAAACTAATGTTTATTGGACGAACCGTAAATACTTGATTATGGACGAACCGTAAATACATAAATAATATGTTGCATACTAAATCTTAATATAAGAGACGTAGACCTGTAGTCATTGTTACTATTATTTTTCACTACAATGCAGATACGGGAGAAATTTTGTAATATACTACTGAATGATCATGATGCATGCTAAGTATGTGTGCTTTTCAACTCGATAAGCATTCCAAAGAGAGTTTGTTCACAAAGATTAGATTCATGTCATAAATTACTGCACGTATTTTACTTCTTTAACAACTTTTTGGCGTTCCGATGGAGTAGTAATGAGAAATTTCAGAAGTATCCTTAATACATTCTGTATACACAATTAGGCATTAGATCTAAAGAAGAATGCTACAGTCAATCAACCTTTTTAGAATTCAAAATCACCAAGATAAAACTTTTTTCACGTTCTATCGACAGGTTACAAAAATACAAAACAAGGGTTACACAAGTCGGTCCGATTAATACAAAACAACAACAAACAAAAATAAAAAAACTGCATGTTTAGGGACAAAGGAAATTTGAATTAAATAATGAACTCAAATAAGGTAAAGCTGTTGCTAGGTCTGCGATATCTCTGGGACGTTTCCGTCTCGAACCGAGCTCTCCTAAATGAATACATGAGTTCCATGAGCAACAGATGCCTACCGTTAGTTCGGGTCCCACCATGCGTGAAAAGAACTCCGGCTGCGAGGCCATTCTGCTCCAGTGCGCTGCGAAGCAGTCTCAGCCGCCGCCACCCCATTCCACCACGCCCCCGCCCTCGTCCCCCGCCCTCGCCCCCGCCCTCGCCCCCGCCCTCGCCCCCGCCCTCGCCCCCGCCCTCGCCCCCGCCCTCGCCCCCGCCCTCGCCCCCGCCCTCGCCCCCGCCCTCGCCCCCGCCCCCGCCCTCGCCCCCGCCCTCGCCCCCGCCCTCGCCCCCGCCCTCGCCCCCGCCCTCGCCCCCGCCCTCGCCCCGCCCTCGCCCCCGCCCTCGCCCCCGCCCTCGCCCCGCCCTCGCCCCCGCCCTCGCCCCCGCCCTCGCCCCCGCCCTCGCCCCCCGCCCTCGCCCCCGCCCTCGCCCCCGCCCTCGCCCCCGCCCCCGCCCTCGCCCCCGCCCTCGCCCCCGCCCTCGCCCCCGCCCTCGCCCCCGCCCTCGCCCCCGCCCTCGCCCCCGCCCTCGCCCCCGCCCTCGCCCCCGCCCTCGCCCCCGCCCTCGCCCCCGCTACAGCCACCGCCACCTTCAACACAATCATCTACAGTAGCATCGCCGCCGCCGGCAATGCCATCGCCCGCGCCCGCACACCCGTCTCCGCCCACGCCCCCGCCCAGCCCCCGCCCAGCCCCCGCCCAGCCTCCGCTTACACCACTGCTCCTGCCCGCCCGCACCACCGCCATCGCCACCTCCACCGCTGCCGCCGCTCTCATTCCCGTCTTCGCCGCCACCATATGCATCGCCACCGTCGCCTTTATTACTACTTCTATACTGGGATTTTCGTAACAGCGTCCCTGACAGAAATCAGCTGTTCACGGTTTCATCCAATAGGGAGCTTGAACGTCACCATAGTGACGTCACTGTCGCGAAATATAAGCTGCCGATTGGATGGCAGGGAAACAGCTGATTTCTGTCAGGGACGCTGTTACGAAAATCGCAGTATAACACACCAGCATCATCGCTACCACTGACATAGCCGACGTCAACCCCACTGCTACCATCACCTCCTTATCTCAGCTTCCAACGCGACAACCATCACCACCACCATTACTGCCTAAACCACCACCACCACCACCACCACCACCACCACCACCACCATCACCACCACCTCCAACATACTGTCCACTATCGCCACCTCCACCACCATTTCTTCCGCTGTATTCACCGCCACCTTCTCACTCATCACCACCAACACCACCAACCCTGCCTCGAACATACCATCACCACAGCCATCACCGCCTGCACCACCGCGCCCTCGTTCGCACAACGCGCTGTGAGCGTACTTCTGTGACGAAATACGCTCCGCGCAAATCCAGCGAACCAATGAATTGGCTCCTCGGGGACGCGGCGGGGCGGCTTCCATGCCGATCGGCGCGCTTGATAGATCGCTAGCCCCTCCTGGGAGGCCGACTTTCCGAGCGGTTGCTCACCGCTGCCCAACTGTTGTTCATGGCTGCAAATTGAAGGATTCCCCGTGGACAGCGGCTCGGCTAATGGAATACAGCAAGAGGGTATGTTTCACAGCGCGTGTTGCCTGTGCTGGAGAAATGTTTAAATTTGGAGAAAGACATGAGCAATGACATATTTCGATACAAAAATGAGTTTGGTTGTTTCATGTTGCAAAGTTACTGGAACAATAAGTTCCTGGAAAAGTTGTTGCGTCTGTTAATTGTCTTACCTAAATTGGATTATTTATAAAATGTCCTTCATATCACTACCTTCCTTTATTCTTACGTATTTTTATTGATCTTTACACGGTTGGAGAAAACCACGAGCAATGACATATTTCGATACAAAAATGAGTTTTGTTTCATATTGCAAAGTTACTGGAACAAGTAAGTTCCTGGAAAAGTTGTTGCGACTGATAATTGTCTTAATTGGGTTATTATGAAAATATCCTTCATATCACCTATCTTCCCTTGGTACTTACGTATTTTTAACGATCTTTACACGGTGTCTACTTCAGCATTTTGAGATTGGTTATTTTGTTAGTCGTAGTCTGAGAAATATACAGAGAAAACAGATACTGCATGTTATTTTTGTTTTATATTACTGATTGTTGCAACACATTTGAGAGTATTATTCGTATCTTATATTATTCACTTTGTTAATAAAATTGTGAAATTAATAAATGGAGTTTTTCAGTTACAAGATACACCCCCGCATTCATATATTCATTCATATATTCTGAGTAAACTAGAGTATGCACATGACAAACTTTACAAGAATTCTCGTGGTAATTAATTGGGGCAAGTCTATTAAGAAACTATTCGATTTTAACAGGCAATACTAGGAACGCGCGCATAAGTTTCCCTCTTCAGTCAACAGAGATGGTCAATACACAATGCACCAGCACGTAAATATTGACTGATTTAAAATGAAACGACGCGTCACACTGCATCTAGGAATTCATTCTTGGTGCCAACTTGTGGTACGTTTTTAGAGAACACCCAAATTTATTTCTTGCCAAGTTTTCACAACGGCTTATTAATATAGTGTAATAATTGTAGTTTTCTTTATCGTTACGTTTTCTATGTAACAATATCCTCATCAGCCCAGAAATGCACTTGCGTCAAAGTGAAGACTTCCAGACTGTAAACAAAAAGCGGAATGGTATGGTATAAATGGATGTTTAGCATCTCCTCACGTAACTGCCCCGATTAAACCGGAATACCGTTGATTTTCAGAGGAAAAAATTAACAGCCTCAAAATTAACGCTCAAGTGAAGACATACCTCTTAATCATATATTTTCTCCGATATAATTTTACAAATGAAACGTAACTTTGTTCCTAAAAGAAGCTCCACCATGGACATTCATGTAGTTAATAATGCATTTAAATAAATAATCGTCTACTGAACATTAAGAGTTGACTTTTATTAAAATTATTAAGAAATGAAGCTTATTAAGGAATTTTTTTAAATGTTCATATTTCGAGAGCTTATTGCGCAGGGTCTCAGAGGCATATGTGTGCATGTAGTTTCCCGGGTGCATGTATCCTAGGGATAAAATCGACGTGCTTAGTCTCGCGATCGCCCTCTGGCATCCAGGCCACCGAGGGCGACGAGTCATCTTCCCCTCTCGCAGACAACGTCGCTGTGCGCAAGCGGCACAAAGTTTGCCCTTGCGCATCCGCAAATCCGCAAAAAAGCGCCCTCTGGCCCCTCGGGGGCGCCGCAGCGGGGGGCCCTCGTTGCCCTCGTTGCCCGCGCGGAGGGCACGTGCCGACCCCTCGGCCGCGTGACCTGCGCTAACCGGCGCGTGCGCAGGGAGGGAAGACGTATTGCAGATTGCCTTGTCTGTCAAGAGATTATCCTTACACGCTCAAAAGCGTTCAAGGGTTCTCTGAGCCTCAAGCAGGGACACGTACTACAGTCCTTAAAAAGAAGCCACTGGGAGAATTTTGGGGCAAAACACAGTAACTGAAACGGCAATTGAAAACAGTACTTTCATTGCGTGAAAGAAATTGGTTTTTTTATTTAGTAAACTGTACTAAGGATTCCTGGAGTTATGGAATATATGGAACGAGAAGTTAACAAACCACATTTTGGTCCAGAAATGAATAATGCATTTCTTTTTTCCTTTTACTGAAGAACATGAAACGCAATTCATGCATATATAATTGTAGTTCGTCAAAGCTGAAGTGAGTGAGTGAAACGATGCTTAAAATTGAATTTCAAATCGTCACATATTTTGATCAGCTGTAATAAAATACTCAGGAGAGAAATAAAAGACTGAGATAGTAAAAATATTAACTTTCTTGTAAATGTCGTGAAGTTCTAAGTAATTTGATTATCAACAGTCACGTTGTGTCTTCGAAATTTCATAATTTTAATGCACATTATCCAACTTATTCACATGTTAACAGCTTCCTCCAAAATGTGGAGTCAGGCTCACCGACCTCTGTCGTTTTAATCACCAAAATGACGAGACCAAAGTAATTTTAATTGCTTCCATAAAGGGACGACGTTGACACCTATTAGATATTTTATGACGCACACGATCTAACCTATTACGTAGTAATCAAGAGACCAATGCTGTTACGAACAGTAGTTGATAGCAATTTAATGTAATAGCCAAACATTTCAGACTTTTGACGCCAGTGATCAATTCACTGAAGTGCCTTTAAAACTGAGATTATGCCAATATTGTTCGTTCACGAATTTTGATAATAGGGGAATGCTGAAAATAAAATATTGTTTAGAAAAACACTAACACGTTATTTACTATTCATCAAATGTTTTCATAAAATTACTGTAAAAAATCAAAAACTCCATACGTATGGATTGTAACCTTGCAGATATCTTCATAAGGTACTGCTGTTAACAATGAACAAATAAATAGTCACTTTTACTAAAAAGTGATCAAAATTAAGTGCCCATTGGAAAAATAATTATTTTAGTTTTTAATTACGTTGGAAACAGACCATTTTCACTAAGAATTTACTATCGCAAAAAAAGTATTTTGATTTCGACTGGTGAAATAACGTTAACATTTATTACTTTATAGAACAATGTATGGAGAGAAAAGAGAATGAGAATAAAATTTCTTTGAAGTGAAAAAAAGGAGTCTCCCATGCTAGTGACATTTTTACTTGTAGGAATTTTACGAAAAAAATCTGTCTTTTTCGAACGAATTTACTCTGTCATTTTCAATTAGAAAGAAAAGTTCGACGTATTCCTCGCAATCTATTCCTTCCATATTTGAATGTAAAAATATTTGAAAAACATTATCAGCTCTTTCAGGAATTCTTTGTGACAAAAAGCGGAATAGAAGAAAAATCTAAGAAGAGATGTCCTACCCGCGACGCTCTTTGAGCAAAACTTAGGGTCGGGAAGTGTGAATTCGTGAATTATTGACCTTCCGCGGAGAAAGGAAACCAGGATTTGCCTGAAATTGCATTAGATCGGAAGTCGTCCCATTGAACGGTTGTGAACCCTGAATCGTGTCGCTCAGCACATCAAAGGGCAAGAGACGGCGCGGCGGCGTCAAACCCGTCACCGTGCGGGGGGGGGGAGAGGGGGGGAGCGAACAAAGGCGGCTTTTGTGAGAGCAGAGCAGTCGTCGCGATCGAATCATATGCGCCCTCGACGCCCGCCCGCCCCGTCGCCCCGGGCGTGGCTCGCTGCGCTCTGCGCCTCCCTCTGGGGCACGGGGAAACTAACCCCGCGTCACTGAGCACACTATTGCTGTGGTGTCGAAGACTTTTACTGGTGGCTCTGGCACGCGTCGCGGCACTAGTAGCACTGCCACGAGCTTCCTTGGCAACTAGCGTCGGGAAAGGGAACTATTACGAGTAGTAGTAACCTCGTTGTACAATAGGGATGGTGTTTTCTCTGGTGGCGGGGTGATGAACTGCGTGGAGGTACGATTTCGTCGTGGCACTCGTGCCAAGGACTGCCGCTCGTGGCATCGACTTTGACAACATTGCGCTATTCACTGGCGTTTCGGTGAAACGCAGAAAAGGAAAATGGTACCTAGTGCGTCAGGAAAGAACTGTGTTCGTATTTTGTCATTATATGAATTGAATTGAATTGAATTGAATTGGTGCCTTATTTTACGTGGCGAGACTCAGGCCATGAGGCCTGCTCTTCCGTCTGACCACGCAAATTTCGCTACGCTCCTTTCACCGACTAGCGGAAAGAAGGTATTACTGAGGCGACGAAACAGGCGATTTGAATTTAGCTCAGAGGCGTCATTTAGGCTGAGGATCTTTTACATGCAAGTAAATCTACTAACATGGGCCAGCCGGCTTACTTCCCCTCTGCGGAAGGCATACGAAGGATTTTTTCGCCCCTAAAAATCCACGGCTTCGATCGGGTTTGAACCCGCCAACTTGGGTATAGCAGTCCGTTACGCTAACCGCTACACCACCGCCGCCGCTATTATATGCACCGTAAATGGCAATTGGCCTCGGCGTCGTTGGAGATCGGGGTTTCTAGTTGATCACCCAACCAAGAACTTGCGATGTCTCGAATTCTCTTAACCTTCATGACTTCACGTAGTTAACGAATTCGAACAGCGACGCCGGTTTCGCGGTCGGTGCCTTTCAGTAGAACTAACTATACTAACATTCGCCTGCATGACCTAGGAGAGCGAGGAAAATCACGGTCAGAAATGCCGGCACGGGTATTGAACCTGGATCTCCGGAATGTGAAATCAGCCCGCTACACTCCCCGCCACTTCACTCGGTCGTTAGGAAAGGACTGCTCAAATTGTGTTTGATATTGTGTGACGGTCGTAATACTAAATTTTGAATAAGTCAAGAATTGGAACCAGACTGCTGGTGTCCGCTGCTATTTGCATTTCACTAGTCTAGAGCCGATCATGTCCGCTCGCCCCTGTCCCACTCGCCGAAAAACGGGCTGTCTAAAAAAGCAGCGGGCCACAACGCAGACCTGCAGGGGAGCTGGTCCAGAGAACGCCGACTCCAACTGGGCAGCTCCCTTGAGCAGCTCTTAGTAATGGCACGGTTTAACATTGAGCGGATTTGTATTCGGCCGAAGAAAAGTTCGACTGATTCCACCCAACGGTAGTGGTCACATTGTATTCGACTGCAACAGGCATCCATCCGAAAATATGATTCCTTATGCTTGTAATGGAAGCGAACAGATTAATAAAGCTAGCTGAGAGCTATACTTGATATTGTACTCGTTGATATGACATGAGAGATATATTTCTAAAAGAAACATCACGTTTCAATTGCAAAAAATGAGGCTAGTTTCGTGTTTGACAGAAACTATTTGCAAACACATTGTCCAACTTCTAACTGATGCTCCTTTTGTCATACTTTAAATCTGAGGTCTTCAACTGGGCCAAAAAATAAATTTATGAAAAAAGTTTGTCTTCGCCCATGTTGACTAGCTTAATTCAGCTGAATAATTTTGGTACATTTGTCACCGTTCTGCATTTTCGAATGTTAGGTCCGGGTTCGCCAGAACTTTTCTAGCGCAGTGCGACTGAGTCTGTGATCTATTGAATACAATACACGATTGAAACATTTGTGTTCACCAAATGTGAATTTTGCTATGACCGTACCGTTTTGCGTGTGTGATTATAAGTTGCAATTTAAAATTTGGTAGACGGGCTAGTCTATGATTCGAACCCAAACGATAAATGATTTTCAGCTTATAGGGTTTGGAAGTCCGATGGTTGGTCAGACTGTGCTGCCTGAATGAAAATTGCCGGGATGGTTTGCTGTGATTTGTCGTGCCTTGGTTTCACCTGATCAAAGATAGGGATATGCAGGAGCAGTAACTTCAATAACAAAAATGCAAACTACGACCGATAGGCCGGAATCGGTCCACTGCCAGGTGTTTCCCGGCCTGTGTTGATTTCAGATTACTGTCTTGTGAACTGGTTAGTGGAAAAATTAAGAGAATCAATTATGAATATTCAGCTTGGCAGAAGAGAGTTGGCTGGGGGCGTTGAGAGAACTGGGGATATCACTAGTCGTGAAGATGGGTAGGCAGGCTGGACAATTAAAATGCCGAAGGAATTAAGAGAATATACGAGGTGATTTTCCGTTGTTCCATTGGTCAGATTTTGTGATGAAATACATTCTGACGCGACTTGTGAATCGTCTCAGTTCTAATGCACGCTTTCGTTCATTACCAACTATAATTTATCTTTCGGAAGCCCTTATCACGCGATGAAAAACTTCTATCAGTACTTTTCAACGATAATTTTGTAAACCAAAAGAAAATATTAATTTTTTTTCAATTTGTCGAATTTGTTCTGCTATAAATATAAAAATTGCACGTAAACAGTTCAGGGGAAGGAAACAGTGCTCAGTCCGTAGCCCGTTTGTTGAGATACTATCGCGGCATTCGCATACTACTGATCAGAGCATCTGACCGCCAGAATTTACCTTCAGACTCCGGCGAAGTCGACACTCATTATGTAGCACCGGGGTCAGGACCAGGGCCAGATCCAGCCGATCATTTGGAGGGGGCCATCATAGATTTACATTAAATAATAAACATGTATTAAATTGTGTATATAATACTTTACAATACTATTTTTAAATAATTACATAATTCTAACATAAATATTTAAATCAATTTCGCCAAATAAAAGAACGAAACAAACGAAAACTCCAGACTTTTTGTGGGAAGCATGGCCTTAACGCCCCTCCCCTGGATCCGCCACTGGTCAGGACACGAACCTCGGTCCTCCCAGTCAGAGATGCTGTAGCGACAGCAGTCGTTGCCCTGAGCCGCCTCAGACGGTCCAATTTTTACTTTCCCGTGAACATACATATATTCGGGGTATATACGTAGTGTAGGGAAAGTTATGTAATGCTGCGGAAAATCGATTTCGAGATTTCAACGGAAATACACGTTTTGGGGTCCCCTGATACCCCGAAAAAATGGTTCTTTTCAAAACGTCCGTCCGTCCGTCTGTCAGTCTGAACAACCATAGCGCCGAAACCATACGTGCCATTTCTTCCAAAATGGACATTCCCCAGTCGATCTGCATTCACTCGAGGTGCCGCAATTTTGAAAACTTTCTTCAAAATTTTGGGGTACTTTACAAGAAGCACCCCGAACCTTTTCAAAATTTTCTCAATAACGGCTCCAATGTTTTTCTTTAAATTTCTTGTAATTATGGAATCAAACACAGTTATTAAGGTGGCATAGGTCCGATATTCACGGTTAACTGAATTTTCGAAATTGCAAAAGTTTGATTTTTTTCGGCGTCTTCCTACAAGTACAAAATTGAAGATAGAGATTTTTCTCCAATTAAAACTTGTTGCCCAAAGTGAGTTCTATTAACGTAATGTACATTTTTTTTGCAAATTATAGTACTTTTCGCGCAATATTGTGCAATATTTGTTTCGTGCAATATTTGCAATTTTAAAAAAATTATAAAAACAAGATTTTCTCAAAAAACGGCTCCAGATTGTTATTATTGCAACTCGTGCGAGGGGGCGTTGGCTCGTGCAGCAGAGGGAGATTCGCGGCGCTTGGCCGGGCACCGGAGCGCGCGCGTCCCTCTTAAGCGATTAGCGCACTAAGCCCCACCCCGAGCCCTAGTGAGGGGACGGGGAGGCGCGCGCCTGATTATGCCCGGCCGCCCTAAGCGGAATAAAAATACGCGCAACACGCGAGGGGAAGGAAGAAAAAATATTTATTGACTTCATGGCTGCCATTGTCGCGGATGCAGACTCCTTAGCGTGAATTTTTGGAGGACGCCGCTCTCTCGACGCCTCTCGTCAGCCCAATCCCAAGGGCTGACTCACGCTGTCACAATGGACGTATCTCTTCGCGCGTCGCTTAACCGCACGGAGTGGCGATTTAACGCGCTTGCGTTATCTGGTTGTGTTTCAAATGTGTTTTTCACAGTCATTTTCCTTCAGAGAAAATTGTGGATGAGAAGTTTCACTACTTTCAAAAACGTTTATTTTTGTAAGGTTTTTTGTTCACTATTTTTGATGATGTTATTTCGAAAGTAAAACGAAGAGCGCAGTACTTGCGCTGTACAAAATGTTTCAACGTAGAAAAGTTGGATGAATTTGGGATATAATTACAACGTACGAATTTAAGAATTCTTTTGAATTAATTCTTTTGTTGAATCAACTCGACAATCTTAATCATTATGTATTCATTTAACACCACAGTAGAATTTTCTGTCTGTTGCAAGTACTTTCTCAATTCTTTCACTTCGGTTCAGAATTTTTCTGTCTGTTGTGAGAAAGTGAGTTACAAACCGGTGGAAAAGACATGACGTATTACTTGTGATAGTAATGGGACCCGTTATGGTCACAAATAATTGGAAGAAAGATGAAAAGTCACATATTTAAAAAATGCACTAGGATTGTACAGAAAACCGCTATTCTACGTACAGCAAACATGTCAGAAATAATTTGAACCTAAGGAACAGAAGGGCAAGAAATTCAATACTTCGCAGTAACTCATCAAGTTGTGATGACTACCTCTATGTGATTAAAACATTCAACAAAAATAAAACATAACTTCAAGAATTGCTTTTCTAAAGCTCCATCAATTACTAAGGAGAAATTGTAACACAAGCAAAATACGTCGACATTTCTCGTAACCGTACATAAATAATAGTATTAAAATTAATAACAATAATAATAATGTTAATGTTTATTATAAATCATACCACTGCGAATATAATTGCACGTTCGAAATATAATTGCAATAATTGATCAATATTTCAACAGCGAACGAATATGAACCGCGTCACTCAAAAAAATTGTAATAAAATTTGAAGCAGCCATTCAAAAGCGCATTGATTAGCGCCGCCACTGTGCAGCCGTCGCCGCCGCGAGTGGGCGTAATCGCGGTGACTCGGCGCGCGGCGCGAGGTGACGCGTGCGGGCGCGCGCGGCCGCGGCTCTGAATGGCCGTCAGTCAGTGCATCGGCGGCCGCGATGGACAGCGCGCGCTATATTTCAGGCCGGCGCTAATGTCTGCCCCGCCACGCGCCCGCCACAAAGCCCATTGTGCGCTGTTTACACGCGCCTGCGCCATCCCCTTCCGGTTCCTGCCGCCCTCCCCAACACCCTCGTCCCCGCTGCCCTCTCCGGCCCCGCCGGCCTGTCCACACTCACGGTTCTCACCTCCCCGCTTTCCTTGACAACATCCCCGCCCCCGCTGCCGTCGCCGGTCCAGCCACCCCCCACCTTTATGGTTCTCACCTCTCCGCTTTCTTTGCAAACTCCCTCCCCCCACAGCCCTCATCGGTCCCTGCCGGCCTCTCCACCCTGCACGCCTGCGCCATCCCCTCCCGGTCCTGCCGCCCTCCCCAACGCCCTCGTCCTCGCTACCCTCTCCGGCCTCGCCGGCCTCTTCACCCTTGCGGTTCTCACCTCACCGCTTTCCTTGCCAACACCATGGGCCCCGCTGCCGTCGCCGGTCCAGCCACCCCCCACCTTTATGGTTCTCACCTCTCCGCTTTCCTTGCAAACTCCCTCCCCCACAGCCCTCATCGGTCCCTGCCGGCCTCTCCACCCTCCACGCCTGCGCCATCCCCTCCCGGTCCTGCCGCCCTCCCCAACGCCCTCGTCCTCGCTGCCCTCTCCGGCCTCGCCGGCCTCTCCACCCTTGCGGTTCTCATCTCACTGCTTTCCTTGCCAACACACTTGTCCCCCGTTGCCCTTTCCGGCCCCGTCAGGCCCGCTTCCCCAGCCCCCCTTATGGTTCTCACCTTCCATCTTTCTATGCCAACACCCTCACCTTCGCTGCCCCACGCCGGTACCGCCACCCTTACGGTCTCGCCTCCATGCATTCCTTGCCAACATCCTGCTGCCCTCTCCGGTGCCGCCACCCCGACCATTATTTCCGTTCTCATTTCCCCGCTTTCCTTGTCAAAACTCCTTTCCCCGTTGCCTCCTCTGTCTCCATCCTCCACGCCATCCCTGCTGCCGTCTTGAGCACCACCATTCTCGCCATCTTCGCCGTTCCCTCTTCCCCTCTTTCCTTATTCACACCCGCAACCCCACTGTCCCTTGTGGCTTCGTCATACAACCCTGCCCCGCGACCATCTCCGTACTCGCATTCTCGCACTCTGCGCAAAACCCGTTGCCCCATCTCTCCGTCATCCTTCTCTCCCGCCACCTACGGGGTCCGTACCACATTCCTCGCCGTCGCCTCGTCATCAACACTCCCTCCCTCGCTGCCTTCGTCTCCCACGCTTCCACGCCCTTCCCGCCACCCAGGGCGTTCCTGCCGCCCTCTGCCGTCGCCCGGCGTTGGTGCAGACAGCCCCGTCACTCTGCCTGTGCGCCCCATTTACACTTCATTGCCCTGCAAAGCATGACAGTGGTCTGACGTGCGTGAGGCCAGTAGTGTGAATAATGGACATCAATGTGAAGTGAAAGGATGTGACATAAATTGATCTGGCATGAAGTAGAATGTATTAAAATAAAGTGAAATTGGAAATATCAATAACTTCGTGATTGGTATGTTGAAAAATAGATCAATTTATCATGTACTGGGAAAATCTAAAAAATGTATGCATAGTCTTTGAAACTAAATGCTTTATTTCAACTTACTTATGACTTCCGGAAACTTAAATTTTTCACAATCCCCCCAAAATGTTTTCCACCTCACATTCCATCTTACTTCCCATTCCATCGTCCATCTCCCTTCCCGTCTCATCGTCCACCACAACTTTCATCTCATTTCCCATGTAACCTCTCTCGCCTCTCTCTCACATTCCACCTCACCCTCGATTCCTTACACTCCACAGTTCGAACCGCGAATATCCTTCAATTGCAGACACCTCCGTCAACCGGCGATTCCTCCATTTTCCGCCCTTCACCTACATCACTGCCCCCACGCTCCCGTGCATCCCTACTCACCCTCCATCACCTCCCGAACGCCCCCTCCGCTGTCAATACGCCACGCCCCCCCTCCCACGACCGCCGCCGCCGCCGCGAAGTCCGCGCACCGCGTGATTAATTATTCCACAAATCAGCGGCGGCACAATGCACGCGCCGCGCCGCGCCCCGCCCCGCCACGCCACGCCCCGCCACCGCCCGCGTCTTGCTCGCGCCTCGCCACGCGGAACGATGCGCAGCTGTCAGCCGCAGGCGTTCCCCTCCCCCCTCACGGCTACTCGCCGATAAGCGGGCGACGGGGTGACTCCACGAGGGGGCCACGGTGCCAGTCACCCCCGAGGATCAATGGCCTTTGTGGCGAAGATGGGATCTATTAACGTGAGAAGGCGACGGCCTCGCCGTCCATGTGGGTGGTGATTGAACGGTCCTTCTGTGTCGCATGTGCTAGGATCGGACACAGCTGTAGTATTCGTTGCAATTTTATCCAGTGTTAAGTATCAAATAATAAGCAGGAACATTCAGACCAGACTAATTTTAACAAAATGACTCCAGCATACGAGAGAATAATATGAAACAAGTTTTCGGCATTCAGAAAGGCAAACAAAGCTTCGGCATTCAGAATTCGAGATTTACAAACAAAACAACTCAAATACGGCGCAAGGCATAACTTTAAACGCCTTTTATTCCAAAATACTACTTGCAAACACATTCGAACACATGCCTCACATTCAAATCTTCCTTTAGCCAGCGCACTGAGGCTAATATGAACATTAGCCGTATGACGTGCAAAATGAGCTATTTATCGTAAATCTTACAGATTTATTCACACCGTCTGGATAATGGGTCAATTAACTGGTTACTACTATCATTAGATTTATTTTGAACTTCAATACTTACAAATGCAATTCCTGATGCTTTGACTTCACATATTGTAGTTTTCTGAACATATTTGCGCCACATTTTGTCATGTTATTGGTTTTGGAGATAAATTATAAGATTTTTATTTTAAAAGAACGAAATCTGAGCTGTGATATTGCATTAGAGACCTTCAATTAATTAGGAATGAAGAAGTGTTGAATCTGACGAGAACTTTCAGTAAATTGGATAAAGATGCACTCTTTTGTTTCATCACCTTCATTATGCAATTTCTTTAATCGAAACCAAACGTTCAAAACTTAATTCTGTCGTTACTTTTCATGAATATAGAAACTATTCAAAACATTCTCTAACAATAATTAGACCACGTATTTTATTTGACGAAGTACAAATCTCATTTACTTTTATTTGCATATTAATTTTACTTCAACATTGCTGGATATAATAAAAAAAAGATTAATAAGAAAGTGACAATAAAATTGGTACTAGTAACTGAACCCATAAACGACGATTGCGTCGAAGAAAGCTCAAGGGAATATGAATTTCGATCAAAGAAAGAAAAAGTGGAGAAGCAGCAAAAAGGATCCCCCACTACTTCGCAAACTTGGGCGACTGGTCGCTTCCCTTGCGTAACTTCGCAGCACTCGCTCAACTGCTACAAACAAACGACTGCCTACCAAGTTGCGTCCGCGAGCTCTTTGCTTCTTGTGCTCATCGAAGTCTTCCTCGACTCGCGCGCTCACTCCACTAACTCACTTTCGGGAGAATTCGTTCTGTGTGTTTTGGATCAATCTTTTCAGCTCTTCAGAGAGCTCTTGAACGTTGTCCTTGTCCGATTCTGAGTTCAAGCCCAACTGGGATGAGTCTTCTTAGTCTCCTTTTTGGCTTTGTCCTTGAGAAAGATAAATGCGTATTGCGAGATAGCGTGTTGCAAGAACTTAAGAGGGATGCACTTTTTGAAAATGATTCTTCATTGTCCTGGTCTAATTTGCAGTATTTCATGAATAAACATTCTCAAATTGCATTATGCCGATACTTAAATTTATATACAACTAATAGCAGGAATACTCCCATTTATTGATGATCGATTGTAACTCTCGATATATCGATTGCCAGTCTCAATTCAAAACGAAGCAATACAAAGAATTATAATTGGTCTTGAACGAACTAATGCATAAATGAAGCCATATATCTTTCATGATGCCACATATTACTCTATTAATTTTAAGATATTAATATTTATTATTTGTACTACAAAGCCGGTTAAAAAGAGAAAGTCATAATATCTAGGACAACAATCTTCATTTGAAACAGAAATAATGAAATTAGGTTAAGTAAGAAACAAACTTTTGCCTACACGAAAACCCTTAGTGTTTTAAATATACAATTATGCAGGAGCAGGAACAGAAGGACGTGATGAAGAATAATGTATATCGTTCTTGAGTGTAAATTTAACATTTTTCACACTAGTCAGGGAACATATCATGGTAAACTGCTCGACCGTGCTGAAGAATTGATTATAATGTCCGAATTACAAGTGACAGGTCCCCTACACACACTTTTATGCCGATGCTCGCTTTTGTAATCTTTAGCCTTTTTTTTTTAAAAATTGTAGTAATATTTTTGTAGTTTATTTTCATTCCAAATTTACTTGACAGACTGTTCTTCATGAATTTGTAACATATCATCACGCATTCCACTACATGATTTTTGGCTTAAAACTGAATTGCCTTTTTTCTCTACACTAGTAACTTGTAAACTCACACAGCTTGTACATTCATCTAGCCATACAAATTGAAAATCAGAGCAAACCCTCGTTAAGGTTAATAATTTCATCAACCAAACATTATAAATGAGATTTTCTGCTGAGTTCTAAATCCACAAGCGATGTCGATTTTATTTACCCTCCAAGGATTACATCGGAATTAAATTTCTTGGAAATAAGAAGCCGTACGTATCCTAGATCATGGAAGCAGTTTAATCAAGCTTGATCAACTGGCGCCAGCGACTCTGCTTCTAGGAATCTTGAGTCTTTGGTCGTGTCCTCGCCACACCGCCAAAGGCAGTCCCTTGACGAAACGCGTTTCTCGCCTGTCTCAACCTCGGCGAGTGCGTGATATTTCCTTAACAACCCGGCGCAAGTCGCCTTAAGGGAAGCGGCACGTAATCCCACCAGACGAATCCGACACGGAGGCATTCGGTGGCGGCGGGGGCGGAAGTCACAGGGGTGGGGACAGCAAGGTCGTTGAAGGTGGTGATGGAGACGGCGTGGTCCTTCGAAAGGAAGACGATGGCTAAGCGAACACGGCGCGCCGCGGCGGTAGCAGAGGCGACGGTGGCGGTAGGTGCGGCGACGTACGTTAACAATGACAAAGGCCAAGGGGCCGAGATTAGGGACAATTATAGTGGCAGAGTTAGTGACGGAAATGGATTGACTTATTGTTTTGTGATTCCAGGCAGATCCGGGTATTTAGTTCTGTAAGTGTAGTGCATGTTTATTGCGGTGCTCTTCCTGAATGGCGAGATCCAGCACCCACCTACGTTGGAGCACGGGGATTTTCCCCAAACAGGTATCTCCTTCCAGCAGGTCACCGCTCCTGTCGAGAACCGCCACAGCCAGCCCCGGCTCTGAGCTCCAGACTAGTCTCCCGACATGTGTGGTATTGTAGTGCATGTAAGAGTGTATCTGGGTAACGGGTTAGGAAAGGAAAAGGAAGAGGAAGAAATGATCGCGCGCAGTTCATGGCCCGTTCGTTCGTGTACTGCTTCTGCATTCGCCTGTTGCTGATCGGGGAAACCACGGAAAACTGCCGATCAGAGCAGACGAAAATGGAAGTAAGGAGATGCTGGAGACGGCGATGGTGGTGGGGATCGAAGTGATTGTTACCAAACGACATCGATTACCCATTGGAATCCCATGTCGGATTCGTGGTCTAGGAAAGCCCAACGACTGGTCTTGATTTGAACTTCAATCTACGAGTATCTGCGCCTGCTCAGAAATAACTCACCCGACATCGTCACCGAATTCAGATCCGTTTCTTAAGGATTCTTTTTGAATAAATGGGAACTCTATTGAAATTACGCAGTTCATTACTTAGAATTTAAAGAGAAAGCACATACACTAATTGGTCTAATTTCATCCACGTATTTTACAAATGTTAAGATTTCACAATTTGATAAATACGGTAATTTTACCTATCAAAACCTTTGTTCTGTCGCCAATTCTTCATACTTCAAAACTGTTTTAAGCAGAATAAGTTTTATAAATTATTTGTGGTGTTATTCTCGCAGATAAACAGATAGGCCCTGCTTAGTGACCAATTCCTCGTTCTCCAACCAACTTGTCACTTAACCCTTCCACATGCATTTCCTTTACGTAGGAGTTATTAATGTAACAGTGATGATGACTTCGGTAGTAATAGTCACGGTGATAGTTGTGGTGACGGCATTAGTGTGTGGCGACGTTGATGGCGAAAGTGATGGTGGTGGTACAGATGATAGTTGTCGCGCGAGTGGTAGTGGTAGATACGACAATGGCAGTGATAGTGGCCTCGGTGAGTATAATGTTGAAAGCAACGGTGATGGTATTGATGGTACTGTTGATACTGGTGATGGTGGTGTCGGCATTGAGGGTTATAGTGGTTGTTGCAATCGAGGTGATGGATTGATTGATTGTTCGTGATTCCGGGCGCGTCAACTACAGAGATCATTGGTCCCGTAAGTGCAGTGCGTGTTTTTCATCGGGAGGTGGCGGTGATCAATGGCGGTATACGGCGCTGATCTACCGTCGACCGGCGGGGTTTTCCCCTTGATCAGGTATCTTCCACCAGCGGGGCACCGCCGCACTCGAAACAAGTTCAAAGCTCCCGACCGGTCTCCCAGCATGAGTGGTTGTGTAGTGCATGTTAGTGTATGAGTGTGTGTGAAGGGTAAGAATAGGACAAGGAAGAGAAAGGAAAGATCGCGCGCGGTCCGATCGTTAGGATACTGGTCCGGCATTCGCCTGGTGTTGATCGGAGAAACCATTGAAAACTACCGATCAGAGCAGCAGGCCGGTAGAGGTCTCGTCCAGACAGCGACTGAATTCGACCTATCTGACAAGCGAGTGTCGAAAATCCTGCCGCCGTCGGGTCTCGAGCCTAGGACCTCCCGGTCAGAGGGACTGTAGTGACATCAATTGATGCACTGAGCCATCTCTCCCGGTTCGAGGTGATAGAGATGACGTTTGAAGATGACAGACACACCCGGGGCGAGAGGGGAACGGGGGCGCGGGGACCGGTGGGGGCGGTGGCAGGGGTGGGGGGTAGCGGGAGGGAAGCAAGGCCCGGTGGGTGCGAGGGTTCGTGGGCTTCGCTGCGACCTGCGCCTTTATTTGGGCGTCTGCCCGGGGCACACGCCTTTGACGGAGATGGATCGGCCGACTTAAAAATTGGACACGCCGCCGCCGACGGCGCCGACGCCGCCCCTCCCCCCACCCCCCGGCCGATGCACACTGTGCCTGCGCGCCAGATTCTGAGTGGGCACACGTCATTAACAGCATTTTCCTGCACTTTTGCAAAAGGTATTTAATCTAGTGTCACCTTACAATAATTAACCTAACATTCTCAAACTTACTAAGTTGTTCAGTATTCAATATTATAACTTCGTTGAAGGTAATATCAAAAATTAAGTTGTGTTCACTATTCAATACTTAATTCAAAATCTAAAAAAAACTTTTAGGACAAATAGCACTATCATTTGCAACATTGAATATCGAAGCACAAACAAAATTAGGAAAAAATCAGGATTTATTAAATTTAGAAATACGGAAGTATCAGGGAAAATGTCACTACCATTAGAAACATTTAATATCGTAATCTTCAATAATGTAAATAGACAAAAACTATCAGTGATTAATTTCATAAAATAAAAATGCAAATTATAATAGGTCCACATGTTAAAATACTTTTATTAAAAGTAAAAATGAAGTGCTGAAAATTCTCGTATTTTAATATGTATCTGAAGTTCGCGTATGCGTTTCATTGCAAGGCAATTGTTTTGTTTGCTCAAATTGTCGATGCAATCACAATACACATATGAAGTCTGTACTTGGCGTAGTTTCATGCAACAATTTCAACGTTCGCTGACGGGAGACGTGACGAAGTAGACGGGATACATAGTGGTATTCCTATATTTTAGTTTATTTCAGTAATAGCTTTTGAAATCGTTCACCTTTTAAACTAACCAATCAATAATAATTTAATATGTTGTCAATGCCAATGGGATCGAACTTGTAGCTGTTGGCTACACCTACATTTTTGTGAAACTATCGATTCCTAAGAAAGTTTAAATTGACCCCATGGGTTTGTTATCGGCGACTTTGGAAGTAACTGATTTAGATTATGTTTCTCATTTCTTTATATTTTTATATTTTATAGAAATATCAAACATTATTTTCAATTTCAAACAATTACATTAATAAGTTGGGTGCTGTTCAGGACAGTTGTAGGATTTTGCAAGGTTGTAGAAAAATCCTCGTCCTGTGTGTCAGTTTTGGCCGGCTGCACATGGCCAATAATTTTTCTTCACTGGAAGGTGTATGAATAGAACTCATAATTTATCGAACCGCAGTTTTACATTTTTTTTTGCTTTGCTTTTGCACAATTGTTTATTATAAAACGCAAAGAAATGTGTTCATGTTGGGAATTGCTTATCAAATGGAGGGTTTCCAAGAAAAAGGGAGCACGGTAGTTATGAGCTAAACAAGGATGAAGTAGTATTGGCTTAAAATGGTATATATTCTATACCTCCTCTAATGCCTTATGGGCTGGTGCTTTACTTCACCTTATTGCTACATTTAATCCATGGTAAATTATTTCGTTACATTGTACAAACCAATCTTTGTCAATTAATCTAACTGTTATTAATGTAAAAACATTTGTACGCAATTAATCCAATAACACTGAAATACTATTCACAATTTACTTAATTCTGCGTAACAAACGACATACTTTTGACACTTTTCGCGTTTAAACAAGTCAAAGATACCCAACGGTAGAACTAATAATTAGACCACGCAGCCTTCCATATAAGTCTGAAGAATTTTCACAACATCCTACATAAGTCTATCTGCAGTTAGTAAAATAGCTGTAGTTTATTATATATGAAGTTTATAATATTTTTATTTTCAATGTACTACAACTAAATCTGCGATCTCAAATGGTCTTCCTAGTGCCTCTACGCACCCATACCTTCGCCCATCGTGCCGTCGCTTGTCGGAGAAGGGCAACGGGCGGAGGCTGCATAATAACCGTGCGCCCTCCGAGGCCTAGCGAAGGGTGAGCGCGGGAGAGGTGAGCGAGGGGTGAACAGGGGGGGGGGTGAGCGGAAGCGAGCGCGCACGCCCAGGAATGTGTCGGCGAGCTGGCAGCTGCCTGTTCCATTATACAAGGCCCCGTTCCAAATTGCTGAATTTAAAATCACCCCCCCCCCGCTGCTCTCGGGCCCCCCTTCTGCGAGGTAGGACTACTGCGTTATTATATGGCGCAGACATTAGCAGCTTGTGTCAATGTTTGCAGGCTGCTGCGCCGCGCGTTGTGTCGATCTGCTGGAGAGAGAAGAGGGGAAGTGGGGAGGGAGGAGGAGAAGGCAGCGGGACACGCTCTGGAGAAGCGAGTCCCCGGAGGGCATCTGGAGGAGAAGGATTATGCGAGCGTGAAGCTGCGGGCGCTTCATTGAGGACCAATCCATTCAATAGAAAGGCATAATAAGTAGGGACATTGGGAACGTGATTGAAGTTCAACTGCTTCAATGAGTTGTGGCAATAGTATGATTTGCCATCACAAGACATTAGCATTGAATGGAATAGTGGCTAGGAGAAAGTCCCAAAAATATCCTCCAGAACATTTCAGTATTACTCGGCTGGTATTGTAAGTCAGATTGATGACCGTCTCCTCCGTTCAATGAGTTGGTGATAGGGATGTGATTAACGTAACTGTAAATATATGGTGTAACGTAACTGTAAATACATGGTGTATTTATATTTCTATTGTATATGAAAGACTGTAATACTCTTCTTAAAAATTGACTGGTCTATCGTACTTATCAACATAAGATATTCCAGAGAGAAAATTAATACTTCAGAGAGGATATTCTACACGCCCAAAATACAAAAACTTAGGTCATTTTCTTCTTAAAAAAACACGCTTCATATACTCTATCAGAGAATCAAAAAGCAAAGATAATGCCAAATCTACTGAAATTAACGAGATATTTTTCAAGACAATAACGAGAAAACAAAATAAGAGGCTGAACAAAATAAAAAGAAGTTCCGGATCTGAATCAATGATATATATATCACTTGATGGCTGACAGTGTTGCGAAAAGCATTGACATAAGTGTTGCCTGAGACTTGCAAAAATGAGGACTTGTTCTTTATTATGACTTGCAGGTACAAACTCCTTATACTACTTCAGAAGAGATAAAAAAGAGATTTAAAACGAAAACACGTAGAGAAATATAGTGCATATGTACTTTTTATGGACAGACATTTTTATTTACGTATGAATACAAAACCTTTTGCAGGAACAAACATTCAAATGATTATTGAACCTTTCATTATTGCAATAAAATATTCAAATAATAAATAATGTTTCTTTTAATTTTACATAAGAGGGAATGTAAACAACACATATTTTTACAGAATAAATGAATAGATTAAAATATATTTTCAAAACCTGAACACTTAAGACTAAGATTCCACTACACGATATTGCGAAACCCACCTTATAGTGGTAAAACATGGATAAAACAAAGGCCAAAAATAATTGATTTCCTGGACCAATTTTGAAAATAACAATTACATTAAGTCAAGATAAAAATGAAAATATTAAACAAATCAAAACAAAAAATGTTTCACTAATCACTCAAGAGAAAACTCACTACAACACACCGCTTTCGGCAATACGGACAAGGTTTTTGACGTGCAAAATGGTGCCTTGGGTGGCCTCACTGCCAAGGCGGGAGTCATCTATCTAGGAGTTTATATACACATCATTGATCTGAATGAACAGGAAAAAGTTGAAGTACAACAAACATGTATAGAGAATTTAAATACGAAAATTGACGAGAGCCGGCAGGGATGAGAAACTCACAGGACGAATAGCAGAAACGTCGAGGAAAAGACGCAGGGATGAAAAAAAAAAGGAAGAAAAGCTAGCGAGCTGGTTGAGGTTCGAAACTAAGATGATGACAATAATTCAGTGAGCGCCGCAGCGAGAGCGCCATCAAGCACACGAGCATCATAAAGGAGCCGAGCGGAGCAGGCGAGGAGGCGAGAGGGAGGGGCACGGGCCGTTGCGCTTCTGCAGCTGTTCCGCTCGGCGGTCGCTGTGTGAGGCAGCGCGTGCGTTCCCGGGCGTTTTTGGGCGGCCGCCCGCCCCGCCCCGCCCCGCCCACGGCTGGTTAGGCCGCTCTGCGGTTGCAGCAGACGCTCCCTTGAGCCGCTCCTGCTCGCGCCGCCCGAGCAGCCCACTCCGCCCCCGCCCCCGCCCCCGCCCCCGCCTCCGACACCACTGTCGTCTCTGACTCCACCACGCCCACCTCCGCCGTATTCAGTAGTGGCCACCGCCGTCGCCGTCGTCGTCTCCGTAACCATCATTGCCTCCGTATCACCCGGACTTAGCCCGCCCCCACCAGATACGTCACCTGTGCGACGTATGTCCGAGAGGACCTTGTCCACCTCCGCCGCCTTTGCCACCATCTCTGCGTCCGACATATTTTTCAACTTCACCTGCACACCCCCCTTCGCCTCCGCCTTCTCCTTCTCCTTCGCCTGCGGCTTCTGCTTCTCTTCGCCTGCGGCTTCTCCTTCTCCTTCGCCTGCGGCTTCTCCTTCTCCTTCGCCTGCGTCTTCTCCTTCTCCTTCGCCTGCGTCTTCTCCTTCTCCTTCGCCTGCGCCTTCTCCTTCGCCTGCGCCTTCTCCTTCTCCTTCCTCTTCTCCTTCGCCTGCGCCTGCGCCTTCTCCTTCTCCTTCTCCTGCGCCTGCGCCTGCGCCTTCTCCTTCTCCTTCTCCTTCGCCTGCGCCTGCGCCTTCTCCTTCTCCTTCGCCTGCGCCTTCTCCTTCGCCTGCGCCTTCTCCTTCGCCTGCGCCTTCTCCTTCGCCTGCGCCTTCTCCTTCGCCTGCGCCTTCTCCTTCGCCTGCGCCTTCTCCTTCGCCTGCGCCTGCGCCTTCTCCTTCTCCTTCTCCTTCTCCTTCGCCTGCGCCTGCGCCTGCGCCTTCTCCTTCTCCTTCTCCTTCGCCTGCGCCTGCGCCTTCTCCTTCTCCTTCGCCTGCGCCTTCTCCTTCGCCTGCGCCTTCTCCTTCGCCTGCGCCTTCTCCTTCGCCTGCGCCTTCTCCTTCGCCTGCGCCTTCTCCTTCGCCTGCGCCTTCTCCTTCGCCTGCGCCTTCTCCTTCGCCTGCGCCTTCTCCTTCGCCTGCGCCTTCTCCTTCGCCTGCGCCTTCTCCTTCGCCTGCGCCTTCTCCTTCGCCTGCGACTTCTCCTTCGCCTGCGCCTTCTCCTTCGCCTGCGCCTTCTCCTTCGCCTGCGCCTTCTCCTTCGCCTGCGCCTTCTCCTTCGCCTGCGTCTTCTCCTTCGCCTGCGTCTTCTCCTTCGCCTGCGTCTTCTCCTTCGCCTGCGTCTTCTCCTTCGCCTGCGCCTTCTCCTTCGCCTGCGCCTTCTCCTTCGCCTTCTCCTTCGCCTCCGCCTTCTCATTCGTCTCCGCCCGCTCCTTCGTCTCCGCCTTCTCCTTCGCCTCTGCCTCCGCCTTTTCCTTCGCCTCCACCTTCGCCATCTCCTTCTCCTTCACCTCCACCTTTTCCTTCGCCTTCCCCTTCGCTTCCGCCCCTTTCGTTTCTCCCGTTTTCTTCTTCGCTTTCGCCTCTCTCACCGCCCCCGCCTTCTTCACCTCCTCTGCCTCAGCCATCGCCTTCACAAGCTTCCTCCACCATCACCCGCGTCATTGTTTCTCCCTCCGCCCCCCACCCGCCCCCGTGAGAGAATGCCTCCCACGCAGGGAGTCGGAAATTCCTCTGGCAGGGGGAGGGACGGCGAGGTGAAGCGTTGCTCACGCACATTGAGAACGAAAATCCTTGAATACTTTGGATAAGCGTAAATAGGGAAACGGTGCATGCTTACGACCCTTCCCGCAGGGTACTGGTCGCAGTGTTAGAGTTTAAAGACGCACTTAACCAGAGATTTAAATTTATAAGTATTATAAGAATCAAACATGAATAAATCTGAGTTTTAGCTTGCGATTGAGATTTTGACGTAAAATAATAATTAAACCCAAATAAACCAAACGGAATGAATTAACTTAATTTGTTTGAATTATTTAGATATTGCAAGCAAATAGTGTTGTATGGAGTTATTTGGTAGACTGAGAATTTTCGAACTTAATAATAGAGACGGATGTGTGCCTCCATATGCATACGTTACTAATGCTCACATATGTGTAACACTGAAATGTTCCCTCCCCGACGATGAGCTCATTTGAGTCAACCAAGACGACTGAATATTTTACATCTCGACAGGGTTTTTCCCCCGAAGTAACTAACTATGCAACTCAATCTAGCCATGCAGAACTTTGAGTACAGAACAGCATCCAGAAATGATTATTTTAACCGGAGTGCATAATGCATCGGGGGTTTGTCCGGCGATTCCATTAATAAATCATCCGATTCGCGAGTGCACGTGTCGAGGGGTCGGCCGGACAGAGGGCAGCACTGTCTGCGGAGCGGTGACGGCTGCCGACTGCGCGTCGCGGGTGCGAGATCGGTTTGCGTCCGATGAAAAAATTATACCGCGCCGAAGGACACGTGGACGACCGGCCATTCGTCCACCCGTCCACGTGCAACGTTCTGTTGCGGGGCCACGTGTATGTCCTCGGAGGTCGGTGTCCAGTTCGAATTTAGATTACTTTCCTTTTGCAGCTTAATTTCGTTTGGTACGTCTTACTATAGTAGCAACCCTCTCCAGCGGATGTATCAAGTTAAACATTTTTACTTAGGTTATGAAAGTTCACAAAATCATGAGATTGTAACATAATATAGTTGCCTGGCTCGGCCACACTCGGATGTAGAAGACTATATAATGAACTACATATCAATAGAAATATTTTTTTTCCAATTTTTATTTAATCATTAAAATGCTCTTAAAATGTTTTTAAAATGCTCGAAAAGCAAAGAAAAATTATGTAAAAAATTTTATCAAAACCAGTTCGGGTGAACACCTTAAGCTGTTGAATACGTTACTGATGTAATCGAGGCTTCTTCTATTCGTTTAAGTGAACTCGGCTTTCAAACTTGCAATTTGGACTGTTCTTTACCAGGAAGTCTCTGACTTTAATAATTCCGAAATCGCCTGAACCGACAATGGGGCTGATAGGCGTCACTGGAACCTTAGATAATATGCTCACAACGGCTGATATTACTATTTCTGAGTCAAGAAATGGAATAGGCTACTCAGGAATTCTGTGGATAGCTTGTTGAATCTCGTTTATATTATTTGAAGCAAGTACCATTAAAATTATATTAAAATCCATGAAATCAGTGAAAAATGCATTAAACACGGGTACTAAGGGTAAAAAAATGACTTATTAGAGGAAATCAACAAAAATACAAAAAAAAGTATAAAAATGGGTAATTTCTTTTTTTCACTACATACAATTCATTTCTATACTAAACAGAATTGTTCTTAAATGAAAAGAAAAAAGTCATTTAATTAAAATCCGTTTCCTATTCATGAGTTATTCAAAGTCTCAGTCGGTGTTAAAATCCTCCCAAAACGCTTATTTGGTGCTTAAAACCTCCCAAAATACGCCAATGGAGTATTATGTATAGGAAGAATTCAAAATAAAGTAGGTTTCCTCCCCACCTATAAATCGAATGGAATCTCACTTGTCCCGAATTAGTAGAGTGAGGGTGCCTTTTAACCTCTTACTAATCATTCGAACAACCTCTGCTTAGACGGTTGTATCACTACTTCTCTCCGGCTGAGACTGGCTAATAGCCAGGCGCGGCCATCATTGCACATGCCACAGTTCCCCCACTCTCACATCGAAGTGACCCACTGGCCCGTGTTTTGAATGTGTAGTTACCCAATGCACACTAGCGCAGGCCTTGAGTCCCTATGTGCCGGCCGGCCATTAACTGATGGAGGAAACATTGCAACATTGTAGGTAGCGTTTCGTTGGGTCCCGTAGGACAGAGTCCCTAGATGCAGAGAGTAGCGCATTCAATTGTTCCACCGATCCCGCCATTTTATATCCAGTTGTCAGAAGAATTGGAACTGTATGATATTTTGTTAGTTGAGAACCACGAATATATCCAAAACCAATATTAATGTTCTTGAAATCTTCATAATTTCACCGACTATTTTAATTTCACTTCAGTTCCTGATTGGTGCCTGACGGGGTTGTCGGGTGAGAGGATATTAAATGGCGGCGGTTGCGCTACTCTCTGCATCTAGGGGCTCTACTCTAGGACAGTAACACACGCCACCTGGGGTCACCAGTACACACTGTTGTCAACAGAAGGTACTAAGGAAAGGTTCCACCACACTGCAATGCGCACAAGGTATCCCTCGTTCTTCAAAGAGGTACGCAGATTCAGGAACGGGAGGCCAATGAGGAAAATGTATCCAGCATTCACTAGCGATTAGGTGTATCTTTTCATATTATCACCATTACACTATTCTTAGCCACATTCAACAATTCCCCTTCATTAAAGCTGCACAAGGTAATACAGATTAAGAGAAAAAAAAACAAATAACGACACAAATAAGGGAATATTAACAGTAAACGCGCTCGCGCACACACGTATTCAATCAAGAAGCAATAAGGAAAGAGGCCGCAGTTCCTACATTCTCCACATGTGTGTGCTGCATCTTTAACCCTTCGGTCTTCGGCTCCTTCCTCCTCCTCCCGCATTTTCTTTCCTCGCTGCGCAAGCACTGGCCCAGCCGCAGTGGCAAACGCTTCTGCGACGCGTTTGACTAGCAGCCGGAACTAACAGCTTCTCCGCCACAGCTCCCGTCAAAAGGATAACACTCGCGACTGCGGCGGCGCCGGTGGTCTTGGGGTGATGAAGCCAGTGGTAGAGGTGTTGGGGATGGTGAGAGCAATGGCGGGGGGGCGGCAATGGAAATGGCGACGTCGATGATGGTGGGGGTGGCGGGGGTGGTAGAGATGACGGGGACAGTGGCGAGGGTAATTGCGTTGAAGAGGCGATGGTGGGGCGGATTGAGTTGGCGGAGGTGATGGTGGGGAGGTTTGCGTTGGCGGAGGTGACGGTGGGGCGGATTGCGTTGGAGGAGGTGATGATGGAGGCGATGGTGGTTCGGATTGCGTTGGCGGAGACGATGCTGGGGCGGATTGAGTTGGAGGTGATGGTGGGGAGAATTGCGTTGGCGGAGGTGACGGTGGGTGGGATTGCGTTGGCAGAGGTAATGGCGGGGCGGTGGCTGGGGCTGTGGCGAGGTTGCAGAGGTGACACGAGTGGGGACGGGAGAGGAGGTGGAGGCAGCGGCAAGTAGCATCAGAGACGGTTTCAAAGAGTAATTACTCGTATTACGAGGCATTCTCTGTCGCTAATGAATCGATGGCTAATGAGGGTTCGTGGAAGATAGCTGTTGCTTTGGAGCTGTCAGTGTAGGCAACCTGACGCTTTCAAAGATGTGATGTCTATTTTGGACATTTTTGATGATACTGAACTTTCGTTGCGATGTGCGCTGTTGGGACTTTCAATGAACATATCAATTTGATACAGAAGATAACTTTTTGTCTTCCCTCTTCACAACAAAAACGTCGAAAACGTCTATTGAGAAAAATTGAAAACCATTTACTTCTTTTGTGTCAATACTAAAAGCAATAAACGAGGAAAGCCAGAGCAACCAGCATTTCTTTATTTGTATTTTCTTTCTTGTGAACTCAAAGAAACTTTTTCATGCAAACAAAAACATGAGGCAATTTTTTTGAAATGTTTTTCTACGTCTCGATTGCTTCTCACAGAAGGAAAATTATGAAACGATGAAACGAATTAACACATGTTCAATCGGGTTTCGAAATGTACTTCCACTGGAAGAACATTACACCTTTCCCCACTTCACAAGTAATTCCACGGAAAGAGTTTCATAATGTTCGAAGCTTCCAACGTAAGGGAAGGTTGGCAGCTCCGAGAGGCGCAGCGCCGCGGAGACAAACCCAATATCAGAAAGTAAGCCTCCGCAGGGAGCGCAGAGAAGAGCTGAGCAGCGGTGAGCGCTGCATGAGATGCGAAGGGCCTTTGATAGCCATCTCCGGGAGGGGGCAGCAAAGGAGGCATGGATAAAGAGAAAAGCAGACGAACGCGGTGGCCGCAGGGAGGTCGGAGACGTGTGAGATTCTACGAGAAAACGATGAAAGGAAATGGAATGAAAATAGGGACCAGGAATGGTGACATGGAATAGAGAAGTGGGTGTGTGAATCTGAGCGCGAGGTCACGAATGAGGTTAAAAAGATGCAAATGTGTGGGGAAGCGAACGGTGGAAAGAGAGTGCGGATTGGACTGTTTGATCAGTGATTCCCAACGCGTCAACTGCTATGATCATTACTCCCGTAAACGTAGTGCATGTTTTTATTGCGGGAGGTGGCGGGGAAAAAATTGACCATTTCAAGTACATCTAACCCACAATAACACATGTATGGCAAAACAGTTCAAATTATTCTACATGCCTCAAGGAATCACAAATCTTTTAGTTTTATGAGATAAAATTGTTAGATCCACACCTGTCTTTTTCGAATATTTCAGTTTGTGTTACGACTAGAGAGACTAGTTTCACTAAATTTAGTTTATATCCTATGGTAAGTAAGGTATTCTTATACATATTCAGTTTATGTTTCTTTTAATGAACAATAGTAGTAAAATAATATTAATTATAATTATAATAATGGGAAAGTATGTAGTCAGTCATCGAGATGACCCTCTAATAAGGCAGGTCTTGAAATCTGACCAAAGATGGGCAAACAGAAGCACTGTTAGTGTAGCAAGAAGAATTGCAAAGAAAACTATGCAAGATACACCGAATAACATAGACACTGAACTTCTGATGATACTAAACATGAATGTGAAACACAAAAAATGTAAAAAAAAATCGTCGAGAGATAAACCACTCCACGAACAATATCTAAAAAGAATGGAATAAGGTGCAGATCAATAGATTCAATCATTTATGTGGCTTAAAAGGGGAAGAATGAAGCCCGAATCAGAAGCAGGTCTAATTGCTACTCAAGAGCAGGCGTTGAAAACACGACATTATGATAAAGAGGTTCTGAAAATTTCCCAAGATGATAAATGCCGCATTTTCCAGGAACAAGTAGAAACCATAGATCATATCGTCGCAGCTTGCCCAATTTTAGCAAAGACCGAATACTCGAAAAGGCACAAAGACAGGGTGTGTAGTTACCTCCACTGGCAGATCTGTACCGCCCTCGAAGTTCCAAACACATGCCCCAAGTGGTACGAACACTCACCAAAACCAGTGACGTGTGCTGGATTGTATACAATATTGTATGAACAACAAATACAAACTGATCGCAAGTTATCGGCAAACAAACCCGATATAGTTATCCGGGTGTCTACTTGTCGATCTTGTTGTACTTTGCGATCAAAACGTCGTTACCAAGGAGGCGGAAAAAACGTCTTAAATACAAGAGTTTGGAAATCGAGAGCAGCCGAATGTGCGGCGTAAAAGCACAGGTCGTGCCGATAGTTATCAGAGCTCTGGGATTTGTTCCGCAAAATTTGTGTAAGAACTTATCTAAACTCCCTGGTAATTCAAAAGACTGGAAGTGCAAGAAATCGCTTTTTTTGAAACAGCCCACATTTTGCACAAAGTATTGTAGAGGCACCGACAGTCCCTAGATCTGCTCCTTAGGGGTCATCTATAAATTACGGAAAGCTATAGGGGGAGGAAGGGGGTCTGGGACAGCGTTGCGCTGCGTCACATAGAGATAGGGAAGTGCGTTACAAGGGGGAGGGGGTATTGAAAGTGCTCGAAATTTGCGTTACGTAATTTATGGACGGCCCCTTCGGTAGCTTGCTGCAGTCTCGAGCAGATTGTGTATTCAGCCGACTCAAGACATCTTTAGTCGTGATGTAGAATAATAATAATAATAATAATAATAATAATAATAATAATAATAATAATAATAATAATATTAGTAATAATAATCCTTAGATTTTCCTAATCTCAATCAATGTAAAGAATCTTGACAGCATCGACCACTTCATCGTACATCCCTCATCTCCGCCACCGCGGGAGAGGAGAGGCCCCTCCCCAGCGGCGTCCGTGGCTGCTTCACTGCGCCCTTATCAGCGGCCTTTCAGCGCGGCGCCGGCGCGGCGTCGCTTGCAAGCGCCGGCAGCGGCCTCCCCGGCGCAGCGCCCGCGTCAAAAGTGCCCCTCCCCCCACCTCACCCCCCCCCCAACCGATCCGCCGCACAGTGGCCCCTGGCGAGACAAACAGCGGGCGGATTGCGGTTTTATTGCGGTACTATTGGCCTGCGGCAGCATAATAATGCTTAGCCAAATCGCACTAAATGGTTTTCCAAAAAGTAGCATGCACACCGCTCAAGAATAACAAACAAAATACTCACGTATTTTGCAATAAACTAAATATTTGAATGACTACAGGCTTCAGGAATGCTACAATAAGAGTTTAGTGTACAGAACAACTGTTCTTTTCATACCAAGAATATAAAAAGTTGCTTTTCCATAACCCAACATGTGAATGTCATGTATTTCATGGCGGGCGACCTCTTCCTTGGAATCTTACTGTCATATGACGTCAGCTGTGTCAAAAGTAGTGACGCACTAAGAATGAGAATTCAATCAGTATGCTCATGTGATATCAGGCAGGAGAACACAATGAAATACATGCATTATTAATTAAAATCGAAATTGTGTAATTGTTTCGGGATATTCTCGAGGTATGTCCCTCAGCGGGACACCATTCCACCCTGAATACAAATAGTCTTATTCAACGCATTTGGTAGTGTATTGGGGAGAAAACAAGGAAGAGAAGAACGATTGCTCGCGGTCCCTGGCCTGTTTGATTGGGTACTTTTCCGGCCATTCGTCTGAAAGGAAAAACCACGGAATACTCCCGACAAGAGCAACCGACCGCTAGAAATGTTCATACAGCGGCTACTTGTCTAGGGTCGAAAATCTGCTCTCTCCGAGCCTCAAACCACCGGTCAATGTCGCTGCATCGACAACGGCAATGCTAGCCCTGAAATACAGTCGACTCCGGTTATACTGAACTCTGATATACTGAACTCCCGGTTATATTGAACGTAAGTCATTGGTCCCGTTTCACTCACCTTACAATTAAGCATAAGAAGATTCGGTTATAGTGAACCTGAACCTCGGCTATAGTGAATGAAGGACATAAGTCATGGAAATTAATGTATCTCCAATGTCATTAGGCAAGTTGAAGGTCCTTTGGAGAGTGGAACTGGTGTTCCAATAGTACAAGAGGCATTGAAAGGTGTCAATACCGCGTTTCGATACTTAGAGACAGAAGGAAATGCGGAATGCAGTATGGATAGAGCACGAAATCTGCAGAAAAATCTAGATAATTACTAATTAAAAATGTAGGAAGCAAATAATTGAAAATAATTGATTTATTGTGGACAAATAAAGATTTGAAATTTTCAGTTCGTGCTGTTAATGAAGTTTGCTGTATCTCTAAAATTAATAAAATCAGTAATTATGTATAAATTTTATTTAATTTTGACATCATTGGATACAGTGAAGCAACGACGTTAGTCCCCACACACATGTTAGTCCACAGCAACCGGAGTGGAGTGTACACCGGCCGGTGCTGTGCTCGTCTCTCGGCGCGCTTCGGACCACTGAGGGCCGAGCGTCCTTGGGTCCGCGGGCCCCGCTCCGACCCCGGCGCCGCCGCCCGGACCTCAAAGGCGCCTCAGAGGGCTGCCATGCCGGGCAGATTAGCTCCAGGAAGGAACTCGCTTTTCTATCCAGCGGCGGCGGCGGCGGCGGCGGCAGGGCGCGGCGAAAGACCGCGATAAACCACCCCGCCGATGGAGAGTGGGAATTTTCTAAATAAATTCCTCGTCGTCATCGTTTATAAAAGGGAAAATTAAAAGTGTCTGACGGTGAAAAAACTCTTGTGGATATTCAGAAACGATTAAACCAGACAATTATGCATATTATTCAATATGTTTAGATGTTGGGTAATCGATAATGAATATCATTCATTTATTATTTCTTTTCCTGGTATTATTTTGTAAAGTATTGTTGATTATCATTTTTCAACATATCCATGTTTAGAGGTTGCACTATTCAACGGTAGAACTGTAAAACGAACACATCTTTTTAACAAGTAACTTGAATCAGGATCATTTATCAACAAAAAGTATATATTATCTTCTATAATTTACACTATTCTGACAGCTTTAGTGATAAACACAATTATGAAAAATATAAAATTATTTAAATATTACCAAGTATAAGATAATTCAGATTCAAAAAATGTCAACGTTCGTAGATTTTAGACACTTTCTGAAACTCCTAAAAGTTGTCAGTGGCTGATGACGATTATTTAGTTAAAATATTTCTCAAAATGTTGATATTTTTTAGGTTTGCTTAATTTAATTAAATACATCGTGTACTGTATACAACACTTGTAAATAAAATGTATGGTTTAAAATAACATTTTATTAATAGTGATTAATTTGCAATTTGTATTATAAGTGATTAATTTGCGAATTAATAAAGTTTTGGTAATTTATTAAATGACGCAATTTTAATATTTGTCTGAAATTAACTCAGAAGAGGAAGGAATGAACCATGAAGATGCACAACCACCACATGCTCTTTCCATGGAAAGTACCATATCTGAAAGTACCATATCTGAAAATGAAATGACAAATCCCGTAATTCGAATATCACCTGAGCGGCAGGGTTCCTCTGTGGGTCCCCCCCCATGAAATCGGGGCAGCTCCTGCCTTTGTCAGGTGACCGCGGACGCGGAAGCACCTGCGTCCAGCACAAAGGAGCGGGTGGGCGGTGATCGTGACGACAGATAGCGCGCGTGGCGGGCGCCTCCCACAATAGGCCGACGACAGCGGCTTCGGCCGTCATTAAGAGGGGTAAATTAAGATTAAGCGGCCCCGCGGCCCCTGGCCCTAGGCCCCAGGCCCAAGGCCCAAGGCCCGCAGGCCGACGAGCGCACCTGGACGACCCTTCCCCGCCGCGGACGCCGCCTCCCCACAATCGCAGTTACAGCCTTTTCATCGCCGGGTTCCCGACGCGCCGCCCCGTCGTTCGCGGCATATCTCTCGCCTGCACGGACGCCATCTCAGACATCCTTGTGGTCGTTTTCTCCAGCAGGCAATCTCACCTTCCCCCTCCGTTCCCAACCGTCACTTCCGACCTCGACTCTGTTCTTCGCACACCCATAAACTCCAGTCTCGTCTCCGGTTTCATATTCAGCTCTCAAGTTTATTCTCAATTCTTCGACATTAGGTGGCGACGATAGTGACATCGTCAACTGTGTCTTCATTACCTACTTGACCTCTAACATCGGTCGTCTAAACACTACATTTCCTTTTATTATCACCCCGCATGTTGGATATTTGTACTCACTTGTGCCTGCCTCTCATCCTTCTTGTTGCTCTCAAGGCTGTCTATTTTCTTTCAACAAAATGCTTGGTGTGGCAGGCGTGATCTCCAGCTAAATAGTGTGAGGACATCTCACAACACAATCAAATGCAATAAATGATTTTATTGATATATTTGGTTTATGGTCTATGTTATGGGGATTATAGATTAATAGTGTTTCATAATTCGTCAGTAATAATCCAATCTGAACTCTCATTCACAACGAAGGATATTATCACTTTACCTCCCACTTACGTAATTGTTGCGGGATTGCAGTGAGTTCGTCTGGCATTATTTTGTGTCCCGTGTTTGAGTTCATTAAGTTTCCAATAGGGGAAAAATGAACAATAAACTCATTCTTCATAAATCACAGCTGTAACTTGAATAATTCAAAATGAATTAGCACACCAAGAAGTAATACAAATAATAGTGCCAGGAAATGGTTTCCCTCTGAACTCTTATTCACAAGGAATATCATTCAAAAATATGAAATACACTTGAACATTGTCCTAGACAGATATCAAACTCTACAGTTACAAATTGCGCAATTAAGAAGGTCCATCTATTTAAAGTTTTTGACATTGTGTTTAAAACAGCATTCAAGTAAATTACTTCTTTAAAACTAGTAGTTTGTTACGTAGTTATAGGGATAATAGTTGTAGTAAATCTCACTTGTGCATTGTAAGTTCTCAGACACATTCACTCCTCGCTTCCCGAGTCGTGAACATATCTCGAGTATTTACAAAGCACTCATCGAATTACCTTCCATAATGTCGAAAAGTCAAAAATGAAAGAATGAAAGAACAAATGAGAATTCCAGTTTGATTAAAAAATGATTTTTGTATAATATCACAAGTACACGCAAAATCATTGTAAACTATATACATCTGCTTCAGCAACAACAGAAAGTTCTTTGCAGGAAACGTACCTAATATTCAAAAAAAGGACTACGCTATTTAGTCCGGCTTTCGTAACCTTTTAAAGATTCCGTTAAATTTAGGACTAATTGTACGAACTCTGCTTGATACGAAATGCGAAAATGCTAAACCTTTTAAAACAATATTATAAGCCTATTTTGCATTAAATTACTCCCCTCTGGAAGACAAATTCACTCACAGACCTTGAGAGTGAATAAATAGTTTGTGAAAAGCCTTTGTACAAGCAATCTCACTTTAATGTCAATGTCTCTCATATTGTCTGCACTCACACGCACTGTAAACGAGAAAGCGAGCGTCAAGAACCAGAAAAAAATCACTATAATTCACGTTGTTTCTCGGGGGACCTGCAAAAGAGAAAAGACGTTTGTTTGAAATTTATGAAGCCTTAATTCCAGAGAACCATTCCAACCGATGTGCTACGGTCTACATTTCCTATCGCGCTATCGACAATAAATCTCTCAGCAATGACTGTTATCCGCATGTTCTTTCTGTGTCAACTCCACACAACTTCACGCGCCTGCCGCTGCCGCTGCCGCCGCCGCCGAGGCGTCGCAGGGCACACCTGCCCGTGGCGGGGGGTCGCTGCACCCCCAGGTAGAGAGAAGTCAGCGGCCGGGGGGTCGCGACCCCCGAGCAGCTGCTGAACTCCCCCTTCCAGGCGTCGCGAAGGCCTTCGCGGCGGGGGGCACGACACACTAAATTACAAATATTTATTATCTTTCCTCTCCGTGGCCAAAGGTTGAGAAAATAATATATAGTCAAAAGAGAACAAAAGTTTGTGATGAGGGAGAAAATACAGTATATGAAAGTAATTAAGGTATCCCTATTTCTAAAAATAATACAATATTTGACAATGGAATGCTTTAACACTGTACCACGAAGTTAAAAAGTACTATGCCTATTTGTTGCTAAAATGGGATATTTTAACACATAGTTCCAATTTCATTGCTCTTTCTGGAGATATTGTAAACTATGTGTAAAAGATATGAATAACTAAGATAGAAGAGTCAATATATGTTGTAACTAGTGATGGCAACTAATAACGGAAAACACTTATTAATCGATTAATTGGAAGCAACTAAATTGACACAACAACAAGTTAATTAAATTATATTTTTGTTTCAATTAATCGATTGCTAATTAAATCGAAACGAAAAATTTAAATTCCATTAATTTTCTTACAAATTGATTTTTCACAAAGTATTTAATTTAATGAGTACGTACGTAGAGTACTTGGAATGTCCTAAAATTTAGCATTGAGTTAATTCAGCCGGTTCGCGCACGGAGATTTCTTTAGGGACTTTTTGTACGACGGCGTAGCCTACAGCAAACGAGCATCTATCATGTGCTTACATTATAACTTATACTAAACATAACCCTTAATTACAGTACTCTAGGTGTAAGAAACTACGAGAGCCCCCACTTTGAACAGTTTATGGAGAACATTTGTAAGAAGACTTCGAAAGGTAATCTGGAAATTTGTTTTTTGGTTGCTATTCACTAATATGTGCATTAAGTTCCTATTCAGTGATAGAAAACATAGGGTTGCGAAATGCGAGCTAGGTACTATAACCGTCCATTTATATTGGTTCCGTTAGTAATGTGTGCCATGGATTTCTTGTATGGTGTCCTACATGAAATGTGAATGTAATTTTTTAGTGTTGAGACTGCCTGACGAAAAGCTACGAGGTCAATGTTTTTGTGACGGCATTCACTTTAACCGTCTCCCTTCTCTGTGATGACGCGTCGGCCGAGTGGGTAGATTCGTTGATGAAAGTTTACTAATGTTTACATCACCAAAAGAATGTACGCTAGAAATTTTGCATCAGAACACATTTAATGAAAATACAGTTCTACTTTATTTGTTTTAGACATAATTACGATTTTATTTTTTTAAAATAATATTTTAGTCTTCAAAGAGTGTCTTCGAACCGCTTTTGACTTTTCGACTCTTTTGGAATAACTTGTTAAAGTTTATCATATGGACTTTAATTCCAAAATTTTAAATAAATACGTCAATTTTCAATTTGACACAAATCACCCACGATGCAGTCACTTTGCAAACAAACAAAAATACTTTCACATGCCAGCAGTATGTTTAGAGGATACTTTTACGTTTTTCCTCATATTATATTTGAAGTGAATGTAATTGTACCTGCTATTGAAAGGCAATTTTTGGTCGAAAAAAAGATCGATAAATATTTCAACAAAAAAATTATTCTGCAGAAAGTGGCAGAGAGTACAGAGGTAGAGAAAGAAAAGGTGGCTCACTTCCTATTGGCTATTGACTTGAGTCCAGGTGATAGATCATTGCCTCATTATTAGATTTTTTAATCTGCTCTGGATGATTAGTATTGTTTTATTTACTGGTGTACTTTTAATAACTATATTTATTTTGTAGAGCATGTGTTTTAGTGGATAGTCTATAATTTAAATTGTAATGGTTCGAGAAAAAAGTAAAGTATGGGAGATTTTAACTGAATAATTTAATGGAGTGGACAGCAGCTAAAAACAGGGGGAAAATGTTTCAACATTTAAAACTTAAACATCTACAGATAATGGATGGAGAAGTCTAACCAGAAAATCTACCTGTTCATACTTGTTTTAATCCCCCTCTAAATATTGCAAAATATACACGCATGTTTTTGTTACGCTGTAAAAAAATTGTGTTGTCCGATTTATAGATTAATTGTTACCTTTCAATTAATAGGAATTGGTAAAATAATTAACGATTACAATTAATTGAAAGAGTTTTGCCATCGTTAGTCCTGACCACTTTAATTCAGAAAAGAAAAATATCTTTAAACCTTTGGTTAATATCATTTAGTGACAATGTGCCCTTTACCTTCGAGATATAGATTAGAAATATAATCGGACAACAAGGAGTAATTTTCACGAATCATTAGAGACTATATTGGGCCATTGTGAAACACTTGTAATATCAAGTGACTTCACTTCTTGGAAGTAAACAATTTAAAAAATTCGATAAATGTTTGCGGTGGAACATAAACCGATCAATTTTGCAAAAGCAAGACTGTAATTCAACAGAGACATTTATACACGACGTTACGACACCTTATATTTGAACAGCGCATTGAAGTGGATGCTGCTAGTAAGTTTCTTGTAACACATGTAGCTCAATTGTTTTTAGAATACCTTGTCTCTTTTTAACAGAAAACGTTTTAACATTGCAGTTTTGGGTCGATTTAACTTATCTCTTCAATAATTAAAGTATTCTTCCGTATATTTACTGCATTCTTAGTACCATTTTACAGCTTATACTTCTGTATTGCTTGTAAATAATCGTTTACTTCTTCGATCACGAGAATACAATAATACCGCCTCTGGATAAGACTTAACGGCTGTGCGCCCTTGATCCTCTCCTCAGTTACCAATCGCATTCAGCATCCCCTTCCTAAGGTATTTGCTCCTTTAAGAGGAGACCTCTCCCGCGCCTGCACCCCCGCGCCTATGGATTATTCTAGAATCCGCGCCGGAGAAATGTTTTGCATATAGATCTTGTGAAATCGCCGCGCACTCCGAGAAGCTTTCTGCAGGTAATGGCTGAAATGTAGTGTGAAGCGAGGGAGCGCAGAATTTGTCACGAACGAAAGAAATGCAAATGGCAGAGGAGCAGGGAGGAGGGGGTGGAAAAGAGCAGATGGAGAAGGGGGGGAAGGCTGCTGTAAAAAGGGTCACAGAAACGCTGTGAGGCCCGAGGCTGAATACGCACCGGGCCGTGCATTGAGAGTAATTGAGTGAATACCGAGAAAGTGGGTGAGAGAGAGAGAGAGAGAGGGGGAAAGGGAGTCCAGGAAGGGTGAGAGGGCCAGGAGAGGGGCTACTCCTCCAAAGCTGAGGACTGCGTTGGTCAAAAGGAGCTCGGGAGTGCACCTCGGCGGATTGGGACCCGAGGGGTTGGGGGTAAGTTTTTCTGATACGTTCTGAGCTCGCTGGGGCGTGTGCAACCTTCGAAGGGCAACCCACCCCTTTATGAAAAAAAAAAAAAAACCGCACGCCGCGGTTGTAGTGTTAGTCTCCGCCCAAGAAAATTACGCACTGCCCACACACACACACACATGCGCATGTGTGCTCCACGTTTCTGCATGTGCGCCGGCGGGAGAAGAGTATTCGTAAACAACCCGAAGACTAACAACGGCGGCTGCCGCAGGTTGCTGCTTTGGTAGCCGGAGGGCTGCATACGTCAGCCAGTATAACGAAAGCCCCAGAGTACACGTGAACTCACGACTCTAGACGAGAACTAGCTGAGCGCTTAGGTCAATGGCAGTCTCTAGCACCTGCAACCCTCCGGCGGTAGGAGCTTTGCGAAAGGAATTTGCTTGTCTTAGGATCAGAGAACTACTTTCAGGTTATTTGCAAGTGGATGGACGCGATATGCTTGGAATTGAAATCTAGAACTTGAAGAGCTCGTTTGAAGATGAGGGTTTTAGTGGACGAACAAACTAAGCTCAGGAAAGCGCAAAGAAAAATAAGAGAGCAAAAGAAATATTCTGATGTGAACATGGACTATATATTAAAATTTTCTTTTGAAATCCTGTAAGCACTGCAGTTAAGAGCCTGTATTCATTAAAAGAGAACGTTTTTACTGTTTTAACGGCTCGAACAACTCGGATATGATAACACAAAGAAAGGGGAAATTTCGAGAATAACATTAATCCTTAAGTAATGAACTCCTTTAAACTGTTGAGATTTCAAATAATTTTCACTATAAAATGTTCATAATTCAAGACTGTTTAGGTGCATTAGAACGTCCATAATTTTACATATTTTAATTTCGTTTAACCGTATTTTAAAATTATTTAATTTCATACTAAATAAATAGTATATCTCATTTTTAAAAGACTTTCGGTCAACAATATCTATACACTGACATATTAAATAATTCTCTTTAGCAGTTAATGCATTGGGCAAACCAGTAGAAACAACAGCTACTTAAAGTACTTCTTTCACACGTAATCTTGAATTGATCAAATTTGATTCTCATTATGGTTCATAAGTTACGATTAGCTACATTCTTCGTAAATTAGCACTCGATAAAACAAACTATATTTAATTATTAGTATATAATTAAGTGCATTGATGCATGAAACGATTGAAATTCTTCATCTTTTTGTTCATGCTATCAGTTTGGAATCTATTACTATAAATAAACACGATGTAAATTAAACATGCAAGAAATCTAGGCCGAGAGTCTTGAAAGTAAATTTAAACAATAATTTTCGATTTTACAAACTTCATAATGTATATTACATTTAAACTGAGTTTTTGAATAAACTTACCGTAATACACTTTTATTAAAATTCCGTAATAGGCACGACATTTCACCAGGTGAATAATGTGTGTTACCTAACTCGATCATAATAGAAAATTTTTTATCAACAGTTCATAAAAGTCGTGTGTAATTTCATCCACGTCAGACAAGCAAGTTGCAGTAAATATCGCGAACTTCATAAAGATGCGGTGTTGGTATAAATTGCCAGCTCTGTCGGTAACTTTGTTTCTCCTTCATGATAATTTATTTCTGGGTAAGAGAGCCTTTTTCAGAAAAACACCTTTATCCACAATCTCATTACTGATAAAATCAAATTAAATTTTATTAGTTACGTTGATCAGCTTGTATATGAAAAACAAATATCCTAAGTTTTGTTAGTGTAAATAATTGTACTGTATTTACCCAAAACCTAACCGACAGTGCTCACAATTTTCTAAAGACAAATTCAGACCGTCACAGATATTCAATACCATTAATTCCTAACATCCGATAATAAAATTAAAATAAATAAACAAATAAATAATTTAACCCCATTGTCTTTATTGTACTCCAAGACGAGTGTAAGTCCATTTCACGACAACTGAATTGAATTAGAAAAATAATCTCTTAAAGCAGCCTGTGACAATCAGGACAATTAACATGAGAATGAGTGACAAAGTATTTGTATCATTATGTAAATTGTTAACACCCCTGAAAAGCATCATTGCAGAACAGGAGGTGATAAATAAATTTAAAAAATAAAAAAGCGGAAAAGGAGCACATTATTCCAACATCTTATGGATAAGAGCAATGTATCTTCATTTCAATTTCAGGTAAATCGACGTATTTTATGTTTCCTTTCAATTAAGACAAGAGCTTTCAATGCTGTTCCTAGGGAGTATGGAATCTCATTGATCGCTTAAAAGAGGCAATGCAACTGGCGAATACTTATTATGCACATTGCCGTTTAATTTTTTTATGTTAAAGTTGCTCAATTCCCTTTTTCCTCGGTATACAATATTATAGAAAAGAATTGAAATCCCCTTAATAATACATAAGATCTCGAATTCTCGGTCGTAAAATCCGTGTTTAATGTTAATTTGAGCTGTGACTTTGCACACACGTCAGGACTAAGGACTGTTGGTATTGTTCCCAAGAGAATTTAGATTAGTGTAGATGGTGAGGATATACGTACCCCAAGAACGGGATGTGTGCCTGTGAATGGAGATGTATGTGTCACGTATAACTCTTCAGATCACACAGTTCACATACATCACACACAGATAACTCGTGAACTTAGAAACTTTTGAGCTGAAACTTGCTAAATTCGTCAAGAGCAAGATCTAATTGCCTCATTAGTGCCAGAAATGATTAAGCCATTTTTGTTTTGGGGTTGTTACATCAAGACGATGTGATATTTTCAACTTTTATGAAAAATTGCTGAAGTTTTCGCTTGGAAAGTTTTGCTCTAATAGAAGAAAAAGCATTTATAAAAATGGTACAGCACAGCTTCTATTTTCACTAAAACCAATAAAATCTTGAGACTTGCAAAAGTTCATTTCGAACCTGCCCTACACCTCCAATATGTCTCCAGAGATTTGTCACTCAATGCAACTTATTCCTTCACTTTGGATCTTCGAAAGATGTCATTTACTTTTTAAAAACACGAGTAGTTGGGAGCAATAACACCGATCAGAGGAAAATGTTTGGTATCCCAGGCATTTCCTCTAGTCGTATTTGAGGTTGTACTTTCTATTGTGAATTTTACATTTTGTGAATCACGATTTTTTAATAAAACACAGTTTTAAAGCATCATTCATTCTACACTCGTGACGAGGATCGTTCACCGATTTAAATATTGGAAGAGCATATTTAAATACAGGCAAGGAGGCAGTCTGATCTTCGTCCTCTGCACGGCGGGAAGCCGCAAGTTCCACGGCAAGTCACGTCGGCGAAACCACCCCTTCCCCCTCCCCTCACTCCCACTCTTTCTCTCGTTCCTCACCTCCCCGTGCGCCAAGTTATACCGAAGTTTCGCGCTGGCAAAGGCTGATGGGCGCGCATTAATAAAACAAACACGCAAGTGTTGGAAGGGCGAGGTGAACGAGGAAAGCAGAATAAGTCATTGAACTGTAATTTTTTCCGCTCTGGTTCTCATTCCGGGTCATCTGAACTTCAATTTTGAGATTCAATTTACTCCTATTTCGACGAAGTACCTCCCCTCTATCGACTGAATAGTCAATGGAAATTGAAGTAAATGTGTTGAATGTTTCAGTATTTGAACTGTGTTGTACGGTTAGAATAGGCTGAAATACAACTCCATGAATAAACTATAGGTAACCAGGCCATTTCCAGATTTAAAGGTTTTGAAAGCTTTGAAAGCTTTTTAAAAGCTTTAATATGCGCTGTTTATGAATATCACCCGCACACCTTAATGTACTACTGCAAGCATTTTTTCGATCATTCACTCAAGGATTTAAGAGAGTGTCAACTAATCAAATGATTTGTTTCGTGTATTCGTACCAAGGACGATAGTGTTGGCTTGCGTAGTTTTTCTCTCCGAGTATCCCCGTCTTTCAGGGCCAGCCCCAGCCCAGACAAGCTCAACAATCCCGACTGACCTCATGACACGTGTGGTCGCATTGTGTACGATAAATGTAAGTTCATAGGTATGTATGTACGTACGTGTGAGTGTATGTGTGTGTGTGTGTGAGAGAGAGAGAGAGAGAGAGAGAGAGAGAGTGTGTGTGTGTGTGTGTGTGTGTGTGAGAGAGAGAGAGAGAGAGGAGGATGCAAGGTTGAAAAAAAAATCGCGCGCGGTACGTGGTCTGTGGCCTATACTACCCATCTGACAAACTGGTGCTCCGCGGTGACTAGATCATTCCTCCAGACATCGGCTGAATCCGACCCAGCTGAGCAGCTAGTGTCGAAAAATCAGCCGTAGTCGGGGCTTAAATACTAGGATCTGTGGGTCAATGGCACTGCAGAGCCAACGGTAATGTCACTGTGACATCGCAGCCGGTTAATCAACCGCATCATCACCACCACCACCACCACCATCACATCTAAACTACTTCCTCGATCTCATAGAGATTTCACACCACACCATTACCTCTGCAGCACCCCCACAACAATCCATTTATAAAACTCTTGGAATATAAAACTTGACTCTTTTGGTGTTTCTATATTTCCCTCCCATAATTCCCTATCATATTTCCCACTATAAGAGAATATGTAGCAACATTCACCTATTTTCATGCTTCCCTCGTAAGCACGATTCTCTCGACCCAGATAAGTTATGCAGTGTGTATCGAACTCCATATCGAAGGCGATAACAAGCTATAGCATATCAATAAAAAATAAAATCCAATGTTTTCAACAGTAAATTCACATTTCCAGTTCTTCATTTGTTTCACGCAAAGTAGAAGAGTTGACCGTGAGGTGTGTTCTCAACTTTCTATCGGTATCTTAGTTAAAAAAGAGGGGCAAGGTACCGCATCCCAAGGAGGTGGCTGGATAAGACTCCGCCGCCTCCTCCAGCGCCCTGCCTCCCCAGAGGCAGGCTGCGTGCCTCGCCAGAGACACTGCGTCTTAGCTCTGCATCCGCACAGAGCCCCGGCATTCATTACGGTACGCGGCGCGGCGGCGGCGGCGGCGGCGGCGACGGCGACGGCGGCGGCGGGCTTGGTGGCGGGGGCGGGGGCGGCGGCGGAGGCGGCTGCGGTGGCGGGGGCGGCAGCGGCGACGACGACGATGACGGCGACGGCGGGCTTGGTGGCGGGGGCAGGGGCGGGGCGGGGGCGGGGGCGGCAGCGGCGACGGCGACGATGACGGCGACGGCGGGCTTGGTGGCGGGGGCGGGGGCGGGGGCGGGAGCGGTGGCAGGGGCGGGGGCGGGAGCGGTGGCAGGGGCGGGGGCGGGGGCGGCGGCAGCGGCGACGACGACGGTGACAGCGGCGGCGGCGGCGGGCTTGGTGGCGGCGGCGGCGGTGACGTGGCGGGGCTGGGGTCGGTGGCGGTGGCGGGGGTGGGGGTGGGGGTGGGGGCGGCGGAGGCGGCGGCTCCCTCGAGATAAGCCAGCCGCCACGCCACCGCCGTGCCGCCGCCCCGCGCCCGGCGGTCGCGCGCGGACTATAAGCGGAACGCACACTGCATGCGCGCCGACCTCGTAACTCCCGCAAGAAGTAGGATCCCGCACAAACGTATTAACACTGCGCTTTATCATCTTATTTCTGCGGGAGGCGTCGCGCGGGGTAACACATGGAAAGTGGGCGGTGACAAAAAGGCATGGTTCAAAAAGGCAATGGAGGGACAATTATAAATTAAAAATAATTAAAGGGTTTTTTTTTGTCTTTGATAACTGTGGGACATGCATTTAGCAATATATAGCAATATAGTCTGAAACTTTGTGTTAAAATATTGTCAGTTTTTCAGTATGGCAAGGTAATAAATATTTTGATCATTTGCTGTTCTTTGAATCCCTTCTGTGGCAACATAGATTAGTAAAAAGGTGCTTTTTTTGAAAACCTACAACATTCACTCAGTTGCTCCAGAAGCATAATTGTTCTCTAGTACAACATTATCTATTGCAAAGGTTTTGGGAGCGTAAGAGAACGTCGAAGGAATTATACGAAGCGATTACGTGCGGCAACGTTTCCAAATGTTTTGCAGAAACCTAATCAGGTTGAAAGACGAAACTATCACTTAAAGTTAAGAAATATTCTAATAATAAAAGCCCAAAACAATGAAACAGTATTTTTTACCTAAATAAATACATAGAAAAAGAGTGGTGCTAAAACAACACGTAATTTCTCGCCCGTACTTTCACGCACAATTACACGAAAAGTACTCAAATTTTCGAAAGATTGTACATGAACTTATTTCAAAGTCTACCTTTAAGGAACAGATTTCATTGAGATAAAAATATGTCTTTAATAGCGTAGTTGTAAGAAGACTCCGAAAAAGTTTGAACTTTTGCAATTTTCCAAAAATCAGAGCTTTCAACCAATATGAGACCTGCGCCTCTCTCTTAAACGCCCTTCACACTATCAGAAAATTAAAAATTTAGTCAAAAATGTTGAAGGCATTTTTTCAAAATTTGGAAAATGATCCAGGAGCTTCATGTAAAGTAGCCCTCAAAATTCACATATCGGTTTCAAACTCAAGGGACTGAGACATCAGCCAGATCGATTGGAGAATATTACTTTTTTGGAGGAAATCGGCTGAACGATTTAGCCGCTAGCATTGTTCGCAGACAGATGGACAGCAGTTTTGTCGTTAATCAATTTTTCGATTTCAAAGACCCACAAAACGGGGATTCTGGCTACACCAAGCGTTAGAGGATTTTTTTATAAATTTAGCAACTGGATTTATCCACTGTTTCGTTGCCAGGGCCCTGCAATAAGAGTTTTTCTGCCGAAAATTCGCCGTTTTTCGTGCAGCATTACATAACTTTGTCTCTACTGCGTAAGCGTGAGCGAGAAAGTAAAAAGTACCATGGAGTCCGTTGTTGACATCCCCCCCCTCAATGATATGCGATTGTCAATTTGTGCAGCTTTCGTCTGAATATGTCCTTTCATTTCCCTTGTCCTGAATACGCTTCTTGAGGTCTCCCTGGTACTTCAATTATTAATATCTGTATTCTATAAACGTCCTATTATTTCTCCTTCTATTTGTATATTCCCTTGAAGAATCGTTTTCACATTTTGAAGTTTACATTACAACAGCTAATATTGCTCCAAGACGTCTGTCGTGTTCTCATTTAAATTTTTAATGTCCTCAGTCTAGAGATCATTAATTCTTCATACAAGAAGTCTACATTTGATTTTCGTACTCGTTCGTTTTCTTCTTGGAAGGTAATGACAAATTACAATTTTACGGGTACTTAAAATTATTCATTACTGCATGTAATATATTTTCTAGAAAGCAATAATGAATTCAAACAATATTGTAAAATATTATTTTTAATGATGTGTAGTACCTTTGTAAAAATATATCATTTCACATTCAGTGCAGTTCTTTCCAATTGTGACATTGTTTATATCATTTCCCAATAAAAATAAATTGCTTTGACAGCTCCAATTTTTTTATATTGCTATTTGCTTCCTTTAATTTAGTAATATCTGGGGACCACACATTCCCCGCGGGATCAGAAATCACAAAATAGAAAATAATGATTCTTCGAAATCCGCATTTTTTCACAAAGGCCATAGAACAAATTGAAGAGCTTAGTTGGTGAATGAATATAGTTGACAGTAATGATTTGTAGCATACTATTAATAATTCTTCTGAAATTTTAATAACGTTTGTTGAGGGATTTCGCACACATTTATCAAAATAGAGGCAAGAAACTTGTTGCATTAAGAAACATGTTACTTTTATTGTTTGTTTCTATTTCAGGAAAGCGCAGAGTAAATAAAAATTTGGAAAACATTCATTATCATGTCTGAGTGTATTTTACTTCAATCTGAGAGAAATATAAAGGAATTTATTTTTAAATTTTAAAAAATTGTACCCCGATTATTTGATATTAATGATTGATGAATCTATGATTTTAAAGACAGAAGGATTAAACAACTGAACTACAAGTGAACTATAAGGAACAAATCGGAACAAACTTGCTCTTTATTGTAAGTATTCGCTCGAGAACATACAAGTAAATACTCGCTCGGGAACGTGCATGCTGTCAGACGTGGGGCGCTCCAACAGATTTGATTCAAATTATCACACGTTTCAGTTCATTGATCACAATAATGTGACGAGACCAGCAGCCAATTATCCAAAGTTATTTACTAGCGTTTCATCATAGACCTTCATTCTTCATTTTGCCTCTCACCCCGACTCCTACACACAGCGGTTCTGTCGTCATCTTCCACGTCCCCTTTCACCCCACGTGGTGGTTTGTTTGATTGACTAATATTCCACTTTCACGGGCGCGATAACTACCACACCCTTTAGTCTTGTAAATGAAGTGCGTGTTATAACCAGAGCGGTGACTGTGTTTCTTCTCCGCTAGAACGTCAGAGCCGCTGCTGACTTAAACGTGAGGTTGATTGACGAAAAATGAGACGTTAGAGAGTCGTTGGAGAGAAACATGGTAAGACGTTGTCAAGACGTAGGTGAGACGATGGTAAATTGTCTGTGAGATGACGACCAGGCGGGCGGAGACCGAGGAGGTGGAGGGATGTAGTGAGGAGGAGTTAGGCGAAGGCGGGAGTAAGCAAAGTTGGTGGAGAGACGTGGTGACGGAGGAGTTTGACGAAGGCGGCCGGAGGTAGAGGTGGTTTCATAGTCGTTTGGCGAAGACGGGCAAAGACTATGATGGTGACTAGGAGAGTAGGGAAGACGGGCAGAGGCAGAGGTGGGGAGGTGGTGATGGAGGAGTTTGGGGAAGGCTGGCGGAGGCAGGGGGGAGGTGGTGACGAAGGCGTTTGGCGAACACGGGAAGAGGCAGAGGTGGGGAAGTGGTGACGGAGGCGTGTGGGATAGGCGGGCGGAGGCAGAGGTGGTGGGGAAGGTGGTGACATTAGGGCTTGGCGAAGACGGGCAGTGGCAGAGGTGGGAGGAGGTGGTGACGGAGGCGTTTGGCAAAGGTGGCCGGAGGCAGGGGTGGGGGAGTTGACGGAGGCGTTTGGCGGAGTCGGGCAGAGACAGAGGTGGTGGTCGGGTGGGGGAGGTGGTGACGAATGCGTTTGGCAAAGGTGGGCGGAGGCAAGGGTGGGGGAGTTGACGGAGGCGTTTGGCGGAGACGGGCAGAGACAGAGGTGGTGGTCGGGTGGGGGAGGTGGTGACGAATGCGTTTGGCAAAGGTGGGCGGAGGCAGGGGTGGGGGAGTTGACGGAGGCGTTTGGCGGAGACGGGCAGAGACAGAGGTGGTGGTCGGGTGGGGGAGGTGGTGACGAATGCGTTTGGCAAAGGTGGGCGGAGGCAGGGGTGGGGGAGTTGACGGAGGCGTTTGGCGGAGACGGGCAGCGACAGAGGTGGTGGTGGGGTGGGGGAGGTGGTGACGAATGCGTTTGGCCAAGGTGGGCGGAGGCAGGGGTGGGGGAGTTGACGGAGGCGTTTGGCGGAGACGGGCAGCGACAGAGGTGGTGGTGGGGTGGGGGAGGTGGTGACGGAGGCGTTTGGCGAAGGCGGGCGGCGGGTCTTTGCCCGGCGACGCGTGACCCGCGCGGGGTTATGCCCCTCCGTAATTGGATAAGTCCGGTCCGGCGGCCCTCGAGTATCGGAACGCGCGGGTATGACCGGCATACCGCCCCCAGCGGCCCTCAAAGGCGCCGCGCCGCGCCGCGCCGCGCCGCACCGGGGGTTTCGCCACGCGCCGAGGGGCGCGGTGCCGGAAGGGGCGGGGAGCGGCGGAGCAGCGCGAAGCACGAGGCGGGGCGACGTGCCAAGAGACGCAGAAGGGCCAACAAGCACCAAGAGAGATGAGGTTGATCAAGAGCGGGGCTTGATGGGACGGATTTGGCGGATGAGGAAGAAAAAGGATGCGGAATCGGAAGGAAGGGCTCCAGGAGAGTGGATGTGGAGGTTTAAGACGACAGAGAGAAGAATATTGAAAATAAAAAAAAGGGATTTGAGAGATCATTGTAAATAAAATAGACAAAATAGAGTAGTGTTTAGAGAGAACGACATTTTAAATGGTGAAGGGATGTCCAACCTGAAGAACAGAGAAAAGACTGGGAAAGACCAGTACTGTGTTCACAGGAAAACTTTGGAGGTGCAGCTGGACATTTTTATTCTTGGCAAGAACTGACCTGCAAAGACAGGAAACAGCATAAAAGGAAGTGAAATAAGAAAGAATTACCGGAAACACAGATGTAATGAGGAAAATAATAAATGACGGTGACACAAAAGATAAAAAAATAAAAGAAAGACCGAGGAATACTGAGATAAAAGAAATAGGAGAATTAAGACTACTGGTAGATTTCACAGGTAGCAGAGGAGTGGAGATTGTAAAGTGATGGAGTGGTAGAGAGTTGGTTTGGTAGAAACCGGGTATAGTAGAGAGAGCAGGGTCGGTAGAGGGCGGGGGCGATAAAAATCGGGAGTGGAAGAAGGCTGCGAGGTAGAGAAATGGATGGTGGAGATGGAGGGCGGAAGGGAAGTGGGAGGAGATGAGGCAGGCGGCGGGTGCGGGGGCAGAGGTAAAGCGGGAGTTGGGGCGGCGGGGCCAGGAGCGGGGGTGGCGGTGAAGCGGAGACGTCTTGGAGCGGGCGGGCGGCCGAGTCGTAGCTCCGCGCGGAGGCGGCGGGCGGGACGGGTCGGGAGAACCTCTGCCCCTGGGGCTCAGGAGGGGGAGATTCCGCAAACTCTGGGCTATCTCTGTAACTGTTATCGCTCACCAACGCGAGGGTGGCCGCCGGCCGGCTCAGCCGATGCACCGAGGGAATGTTCAGAGAATATAGTGGCCGGGGAAAGAGGGTGGCCTCGCAATCCCAAACGACCTTTCTTTGAAGCTCTTCGGCAGCTTTCTTTTAAGTAGTTTTTATATTCTTAGGATTCTGATTCTCCTTGTGTTGTGTACTATTTGTACAATTCAAGAATCAGTTCGTCAAATGAAAGCATTTGACTCTGATTACGAGTCTTCAGAATCCATAAATTATAGTAAAAACAATAGTTTTAACAATTGCATCTCAAAAAGCAGTTATTGAGATTGTGATTATTTCAACAACTGTATGATATTTTAAAAATTGAAATAAAATTTGATGTATTAACAGGACTAAAATGAAATAACATCCAGCAGATGAACTTTTTTGGAGATCGTTTTCAAATTGTTTCTGTAATTGAACAACCCTGATTAAATTTCTGTGGAACAAAAAGTTCATTTGCGGATTGCAAATCGCCAAAAGCAATTATTGTAATACGAGATACAATTTATTTATAGATGTTTGTGCAAACGTAAGTTACGAATTCTTGACAAATATATTTTTTAATAATTATTATATAATGTTTATAATTCAGTAACTGGTAAATAATGTAGGACATAGTTATTGTCTATTATTGCCTTGACACATTAGCAGAAATTTCTCAACTCTTCGAAGATGAATGTAGTGTGTCGTTTTCATTCTCAGTTCAAAAGATTCCCGTGTTATAATGTGCTTCTTATAATAAAATATTAGCACCACTATTCAATGAATTAATTTTTCTCGCCCTAAATTTCGTTAGTCGATTCGTCAAAATTAACATTTTCATACCAAGCTGAATGTTGAGTATGCTGAATACTATTAAGAAAGAGTATCTTTCGTAATGTCACTGGTCTCTTAATTTGTGTTCCTCATTTTCCCACTTGAAAACTTCTTAAAATTAATAATTTCTTCGTAAATATTTCTATACATTCTTACAGAATTTTATTAGTAATTCACGGGTGTCATTCCTGTTCTTTTTCATAAAATACCTAAAATATTGAGTCAAACCGGTTTCAAAAATATAATTTCTCACTATGTATGATCTATTAATTAAGACTACAATCAATTCAAACAGCGGAATATGCATATTGATCAAAAGGAAATAACAAAATTATACCATCCCTACACCTTTCTCTGCCTTCACAAATCCCTTTGACTTTTGGTCTGACTCGCAAGTACACGCTTAATTACCGGAATCTCTCCTGGTGAAGTGGATGCGAGACACATGGGGATGAGAGAGGAAATCAACCCCCGACTCTAAGATCAGCAGTGGGATCAGAAAGAAGAAGGAAGAACCACGCGCCGGCCGTTACCCGTTTTGCAATGGACTACTTGAGCATTGGTCAGGCATTGATGAAAACAACAACATCGAAACGTCCTAACCGTCTTCTAGAATTCTCAATTACTCGCCATTTTGGCTGTGTCGGAAATACATCGCCGAGCACTTTCCGGTACACGAGGTTTCAGTTGCGGAATGACTTGCAACCGATTATTCTAACAGCTGTCCAGCGCCCCTTGATCGTGGATGAGAGTTCATCAAGTCACCCTGTTCTGATTGAGGGGTTTCCTCCGCAATCAGCTGCTTTGTCCGAACGCCCTCCGCTTCCTACAACAGCTGCGTCGCTGCTTCTCTGCCAGCGAACTATCTCCAACTAGGGCGAGCTGGGTCACATTGAGGGCGAAGAAAACGCAGGTTGTCATCTGAGACGTGGAGCAATTTCTCAGTGTGTGGTAGTACACTTGTGTGAATGTGATTGCAAGTGCATGTGTGAGTAATAGAGAGTTTGTGCTAATCTTAGCAGAGAGCACTATCGATCTTCTGTTCATGCGCAGTTCAAGCTTCGCATCATTTTAGTGCATCTGCACATGCACAGAAGATCGACAGTGCTCTCCGCTAAGATAGGCGCAAACTCTCTAATATTGAATATGTCTTAGAGTGGGAGTGAGTGATTGTGAGTGTGAGTAGGCATTAGTGGGAGTGAGTGTGTGTGTGTGGTGTGTGTGTGTGGTGTGTGTGTGTGGTGTGTGTGTGTGGTGTGTGTGTGTGTGGTGTGTGTGTGTGGTGTGTGTGTGTGTGTGTGTGGTGTGTGTGTGTGTGGTGTGTGTGTGTGTGTGTGTGTGTGTGTGTGTGTGTGTGCGCGAAAGAGAGGGAGAGAGAGAGAGAGAAAAAGAGAGACCTAGTCATTTCACTGATTATTAGTTGCTTCATAACATAAACACATCTGAAAATTAATAACATTTCCAAGACCCACTAGAAAGAATTTGCGTTCATTATTAACATGAATTTCACGCCAGCTCACAGCCTAACGATGTCACAAGTTGTCAAAGAGTAAATATTTTCTCCGAGGAGATATGGCAATACAAATGAAGAGTTGCAAATTCGTTGACATGATTTTTTTTCAAAGAATGATATCCTGATTATTCTGTAATATATGGCCACGAGAAACAATTTAACATATGAACATATGAACAATTGAAACAAAACATGCTTGAAGAATTGTTCTCTTAAAACCTAATTGAAGCGTTGATATTCACTCTACACGAGCATGTTTTTGTTTTGACGATAAATATCCTTGCTGTGACAACTTAAAAGCCCACTTTCCGTCCACACGTCGTCATTGAAAGTGGAGCACTCGGGCGCATTGTGATGCAAATTCGCTCGAAGGGCACATGCCAAGGAGAGTCGCGAGGGGAGAGCTCCTCTGGCCGTCCGTGGGAATAGCAGGAGGCGCCGCCAGTTGCTCAGCTGTCGCCCTCGCCTCATTTCCCGGCCCAATCGCCCGGCAGCGCCTCTCCGCGCCCTCGTCGCCCAAGTGGACGACTCTTGCTCTCGTTTCCGTCTGCCTGTGCCAATGCTTCCCCACCTACCCTGGGAATTCGGGCCAGGGCACGTGTCTTGACCCCACGTATTAGTCCTGAGAATGAATTGGAATATCCCGCCCGGGTGCACAAATTGCGGCGCTACTCACGTCGTTAGTCCTAAAGTGAGCGCAATGAGATGGGTTAGGGACTCTCTTCGGGCCTTGGGTTCGTCGTGTCAGTAGGGAGTTTTTGCACGCTATAGCGGACAGCACTATCGGTCTTCTGCGCATGCGCAGTTCAAGTTTTGCGTCACTTTTGTGCATCAGCGCATGTGTACAAGATCGCCCGTTATTTATTGGGCGCTGACTTGTCTGGGCAGTTTGTGACTGGCGTTGTCTCACTAGCTACCTGGAAAGCTGGAAGCTTGCAGCTGGCGGAGGGCCCAGTATCAATAGAGGGAACCTGTAGACAGAGCATTGCCTCCCGAATCCGATGGCATCCCGACACCATCTATTGAACCTGAATGAGGTGTAGCTTAGATTGGGTTGCACGTGTTCGCTTTGGGGTAAGTAAAATCTCCCTGGTATCAAATTCAATGCAGTCAGCGTGGCAGGCCGTCCGTGAGCACAACATTCGCATGCCAATCGGGCATTGGATACACGCGGGACTGGATACTCCCAGTTGAATTGGACGAGAAAATTGGGCACATGAGAATTAAGTGGAATTACCTTGGAAGGGACATGGCATAATACACGACAGGTGAATTTTCTTACAGTCATTATTATGAACAGCATTACCCATTAATATATCACTACCTTCATCAGAGCACGTTCCAGATTCACTAGGCGGCAAGTTTTGGGTTGAATGTTGCGTTGAAGATGTTCAGAATTATCTCTCAAGTTCAAGTATTTTGTTAATTGAAAATAACTATAGGACGATCTCTTGATGTTCAGAATATGTACTGCAATGTTTAGAGTACATTTATGAGGAAAATGTTGACATTTGTTCACTATCAAGTTATTTTATCAGAAGGTCACTATAGTAACTCAACATTTAAGGATGTATAGTAAATACTCGCACAATAAACTTTGGTAAATATTAAAGTTTACTCGTGCTTTCAGTCACTCGGGCGACGAACTACAGCCGTTATATTACTTGAAATATACGTTACTAATGAAAAATTATAATGATTAATATTAATTCGTTATAATTCAATTGGCACCCCAAATATTTCTCACGAACAATGAAAAAAGTCAGTAAGGTTTTACGATGAAGGATAGAGTTGACAAATAAAGAAATATAGAAATACATTGATATTAAGTTTAAGAGACCAACATTTCATTAAGAGAGTACAGTAAACAAAATCTGAAGGAGGATGAGTGAGGAATACATAATCTAAGTTTCTGTTATGCATGAATTGCACGATGCAGTCAGAACTGTGTTTTAGGCAACATTTATCACTGCTTTATTTCTTCCGAAGCAGTGTGGATCGAAGTGTGCAAGTTCGGAACCACAAATAACATAAATTTAGGCAACGTCCATCGCTTACGTTCTCCTAAAGTGTGTCTCTAACAGAAGCGGTAACGAAAGTGCGACTTTGGAAAACGCCTGAAAACGTAACTCGACGCAGCAGCGCTGATGGCATGGCCCTCTGCTGCTTCGGCTGCGCCCCTCCCCCCGACCTCCCCCATCCCACGCTTAGGCCGTGCGACCGTGCCACGTGCGCGCACGCGGGCAGCTGACCTGACACGGGCGTGTGTACACGGGGCGCTAATGCGCGCGCCATTTGTCGGGCTTACGCGCTCGGCGTTCGTCTTCTGTCTCCCCGGCTCGCCCTCCGTCTCCTCGCCCCCCACCACCACCACCGCCCATTGTGTCGCGCTGTGGATGCACCCCTCACTTTCCACCCAGCCCGAAATCTGCGCCCTAGCGCCGCGCTGGGTGTCGCGAGGCCGCGCTTCCTTTGCTTTTCAGATCTGAATAATCAAGTGCGTTCGCGCAACCCGACGGTAAATAGTGAATCAATCAGGCGATGATGTCATGTATCGATGTCGCCAGCGCCCCTATTGATACCCGGCCGGTATTTGTTTCGAAAAGCTTCGCTGAGCCAGCGTGTTGCCGTCAAGGGGATCGAGTTTCGCCGACTAGTTGTGAGGATTGGAGGCTGTGATTGGCTGGGTGACGTTGGAATAAATCTCCAATGCGACACTATGCCGGTTTCTCATAATACGTTTTCAATTTAACAGAAAAATTATATTAAATAAAATAATGATTATTTAGGTGATAATACGGAAAACGTGCTGCATTGTTTCTAATTTTTCCCAAAAGTCATTCGACAATACTTCTTGCGATAAATGTGTTGCTATTGATGAAGGTACTACGAGAACTTGGAGGAGGCACGCGGAGGCATCAATCTTTTACGGGTAATGCTGACTGATTGATTTGATTGTAACGAGATCGTATTGTGTGTATTGATTGTAATTGTTATCTCAATTACTTCGTATTCTACTTTTCGTTTTTCTCGTATGTGCTGCTTAAATTGCCGGTAACAGAGACAAATCCCCATGTATGACGTTCATAGTGTCTTACCTCAGTCTTCTCTTCAGCCACGCTCCTTCTACACATTCCTCCAACTTCCTCTTGCCCGATTTCTTTGATGGCCGCTACATTTCCCCACCCACTCATGACATGGCGCTTACCCCCTGCCTAGCCTCACCATTCCAGTTTCGAGTCTTGCTCGTCCACTAACCTATGACACGTTTCCCACACTAAAACAACACCCTCCTGTCTGCCACCTCCTCACTCTCTTCGCACACTCCGCACACAAAGTTCCGTTAGAACTCCGCAGTCGTTGTTCAGTCGTCGTGGTGGATGGACGCGTTTTTGGGTCGCTCCTGAGGATTTTTTTTTCGAGTAAATGGCGTGCAATCTGGAGCAATTTAGTACGGTGGTCGGCCGCTTGGGCGCAAGGCAGGCATGCTTTACCTGCACACTCTCCGGTATGCATGACCCGTCCTTGAATATAAATTGCAGGCAGGGCCATATAAAACCTCGTTGCAGTAATATGTAAACATGCATTTCTATAATATATAAACCTCATTGCAGGAAGGTACAGCGGAAGAGATGCAGAAGGTGGGTAGTACTATCCACGCTAAAATCTTTCAGGTGAGTAAACATCCACCTTAGATTATTGACAAAAATTGGGAAAAAATCCGAATTTAAGACACTTATTTCCACCATCAACCTGGTGGAAAAAAACGATTTCCGAAATTGACCTAAAACATTATTCAACATTCAAACTTCGATTTCGATGCATTATCGACTAGAGAGAGATAAGGAGAATAGCCTTGAGCATCCTCAAAAGAAAAGGTATAAATTCGGACGATGTTGCATGAGGTCGTAGATTTCCAGGACGCGAAAATGAGTGGCGTAGGGTTTTGTTTTCGAGTATTTGCGCTTAATTTGTCTGCTTCTGACCAATCCAGGATCATCGTGCTTTAACGAGTGAAGCTATTCTCCGCTACGCCCAGTAAAATATTACTTGCGTTCGCCGGTGTTGCAAAATCAACTCAATCAATCATGGCAATCTTGCACCAGTAACCAGAATTAGTTGAAGATCGATATTGAGAAACAGATGGATGAAATCAGTTCTAAACATTCCGAACAAATGTCAGTTTTCGCACAGCGACATTTCAAGTGTTGATCGTTTGCAACTAAAAATTGTTAAATAAACTATATATTTATAGTTATATTTAAGAAAGCTTAAATACAATAAAAATTACACAACTCATGGTACTTCCTGCCTGAAATTTACACTTTTTGCCGGATCTGGTTGCAGATGGCGTTGAGGCTAACTAGGGGCCCACTAGCAGTGGGGAAACAGCGGGGGTGCCCACAAAAATCAAATATGTGAAGTGCAAACGCGGCGTAGTGAATAGACAACAATGTTTGCTATACACTTTCTGGGGTCACTTGGAACTGGTATGCATACGAGCAAAGAAAACTGTAGCTACGGACGGTTGGATTCATAAAATGTGTGACGAGACCGGCGTGAAAGCGAAGTTACAGGCCCAGGAAGAAGTTATCAAACAACGCATTCAGATCGAATGCAGTGAAAAAGAAACAATGTTCTGCAGAATCTAATGAAAGGCTTCAGCGTAAGTGTAAGGACACAATAAAATGCTACATCATCGTAACAGAGACAAGTTTGCAGTTACTCTGGTAAGGTATTGGGTCTATCTACCTACGTAGGTATCTATTTATATAACACCTGGTGTTGAAGTCTGCCTGGCTAAGTTATCAACCCCTTCCCCACCGCCCCTTTCCCCGCACTAAATTCTCGTTTTCCCTCCTTCCTACTATTCCTCTCACCACAGTTGCTATACTATCAACATTCACCACAGATCGCCGCTTCGCATCTCTGCATTTTCCATACGTTTTCTATCCTCTCCATTCTTCTCGTCACATTTACATGGCCACCCTCTTTCGTCCAGACACCTCACAATTCCTTCTACATTTTTTACTCCCTCCATGGGTACCTATTCGCGACCGCCCGTGTCCTGTCATTCCTTCTTAATTTCTTCAAGATTTCTCATGACCTACTTTTCTTAGCAAATCTCTCACCCCACCTAGCTACTCATATTTCATTACTCTGCTTCCCTGCAATTCCACTGAAAGTTCCCTCCCTTCCCACTCACTCTGCAAACCTCCGCGGGCACTCTCTCTCTCACACCGAACGCAGTCACGTCGCGTTCCTCGCTGCGCACGCAATCGGAGAGCCCCGAGGACTCCATGGGCGCCCTCGCCCCACCGCGTCCGCTCTGCTTCACCCCACCCCCTCCGCCGCTCTCTCTGTCACACCTCAACACACTTCGCCTCATCCCGCTGCATGCGGCCTCACACCACCACACGCCCATTCCTCCCACCCTACATCACCCCACCGACCTTTCTCTGCCCCGCACAAACCGCCCCGCATCACTTGCGAATCCCGCCTAGGGGCTGCCCATTCAACCTACCGCGCTTCGCCGCACGACATTCCACACCCCGCCACTCCAGCCTTACCTCGACATACCTCGCCATATCACGCCACATCACGTCAAATCCCGGAATAACCCGCTTCATTCTGTCATATCCAGCGAGATTCAGTCACAACCACCACCATCCGTCACACTGTGCCATGCTCCTCCACGCCCTGCCACGTCGCACCATGCTACCGCACCACGCTCCTCAACGACCCCACGCTCCTCCAAGCCCCACCATTCTACTCCACGCCCCGTCATGCTCCGTCAAGCTCCGTCATGCTCCTGCACGCCCCTCCACGCTCCTCCACACCTCGCCACACACCGTCATACTCTTGTGCGCCCCTCCCCTCCGTAGTCCTACACGCCCTGCCACGCTCCTCTATGTCCCTTCACACAACTCCATGCACTGTCACGCTCCTGCACGCCCCTCCTCACTCCTACACATCATGCCATGCTCCTCCACGCCCCGCCCACATTCCTGCACGCACCGTCCTGCTCCTCCGCACCCCTCCTCACTCCTACACATCATGCCATACTCCTCCTAGCTCCTCCACATCCTCCCCACCCTCGCCGCCCCTCCTCGCCCTCGTCCCCCACCCGCCTCTCTCCTTCCCGTCCCATCCCTTCCCAGCCCCGCCCCATCCCGCCAGGCGCCTTGCAGCTGCGCCCGCCGTCGGGCAGCCCGGAGGCGGCGGCAGCGGTGGCGCGCCGATCGGGCGTGAAAAGAACCAGGCTGAGCGCACGTAACACGTGATTCAACGCCCGCCCTCCACCCTCCGCCGCGCGTCCAATTAAATGCTGCGGATGAACGACTCTATTCTGGCGCTTTCTGCGCGCGCAAGCGAGCGCGGGAGCCGGTGCGCCGCGTTTCATTTCTGTAATGACGAATGGAATTTATTTTATTAACTCTTTCAGCGGCCAACTAGTTGGGCCTTTCGGCGCCGCGGGAGATTCATTCAATGTATTTATTTCTTTTTTTTATTATTTTATTTTTCCCGTTCGGAACGGAAGCTCTTTCAAATATCACAATTCACCGCCCACTTTTTTGTTCGCTAACTTTTTTTGACAGAATTAATATCGACCTTAATTATTTCTCTAAGTGAAAAGCTGGCAAATACGACGAGTTGTTTCATTTTCAAATAGGATGGAACGCGTGATTCGAGCCACTGACCGTAAAAACGCTGCTGTTCAGACGGGTGAAAGTTTCTGTGATTCCAAAATTGTTACGGGATTTGTCAGAAGTAATGTCGCTTTTTCACGAATCTCCGCGCAAATTGAGAATGCGTATTTGGTAACTATAGAAATCTCTATTCATACGATGAAAAGAATTATATTTATAAAGCTATTTTTCTTGCTCGCATGGACAGGCATTGTTTGTAATGCATTTAAATTATGAATTATTACCCAATAATATCATTTTTATGGACGAGAGAACCATATTGTAAATTTATCACTCACTGAGTGAGTATGGTCCAAGTCGTTTAAAGTGGATCAATATCATTTTCTTCACTCTGGGCAATATACCGCTTATGTCTGAACGACGCATACTCAACACCACACTTTTCGCTGGTTGTCAACGTCTTCAAGGTCTTGAGCAACATTCTTCATTTAATAATTGAATCCCGGTCGGGCCGACCAATTCTTTGAATACATTTAATTATTAAAACGCATTGTTACTTAGTAACATGGCCTCAAATTGGATTCTACGCGACTGCGGAACATATTCTCCGAGCGTATTAGCTTCCAAAAAGGTGACGGGAAAGGTGACAATTATATTATTAATATTATTATTCATTTACTCAAAGACAGCTGGCCTCATCTTCTCAGAAAAATTAGCGGTGTTCCAATGGCACATATTTTCTTGCATTATTTCTGAAAATTCAGGGAGTTCAACGAAAATGAGTCCTGCACCATTCTTTTAGGCATCCCTTGTTGTTTGATACGTAAAAAATGTAAAACAAATGAACATATTTTGATAAATTATCTTTTATAAATTGCATTTAACTCAAGCAGAAATTACACGACAAGATCAGAGATAAGATCAACAGATCTTAACTCAAGATCTGTCATTCAATAACATATTTCATTAAGGAAAAAATATCTAATTTAAACGTGGTATTGCACGAAGACGCAGAAAAATGTTTCAACTTAAGCAATTTTCGAAAAATTGGAGTATTTCAACGAAAACGAACATACGTCATCCTCGTTTACCGAAAACAAAGTTTTCTAAAAGAAACCGGAGTCATTTTTGAAAAAATTTTGAGAATTTACTTGAGGTTTCGGGTAAAAGCCCCCCTCCAAAATTAAAATATCCGTTTCAAACTCCGTTTCTTGCGTTAATTTAAATCCAACAAAGAATATTGATTTTGGAGAAAATCGACTGAACCGTTTAAGTGCTAGCTTTGACGTCAGACGGACTGACTGACTCACTGATAGACTGATAGGTTGGCAGATTGGTAGACTGGCAGAGTGGCAGAGTGGCAGACGGACAGACGGACAGCTTGCCGGTAATCGATTTTTCGGATACCCACAAATCACGGATTCTGACTATTCAACGGACGTAATTTACTACAAGGACATATTTACTACTTAATCACAAGGACGTAATTTACTATATATAGGAACAAGATTTAATCACTTGTGTTACTAGGGCCCAGCAATAAGTGTTTCTTTCTAAAATTCGCCATTTTAAGGCGCACGATTATCAAACCTTATCTTTTTGCGAAGGAATGGCGAGAAAGTAAAAAAGTGCTTACAATTACCAAAAACTTTAACATAGTTGAAATGAACGATTTGATAAAACCAGGAAAATATTAGATTGAATTGAAGGTGATTGTTTAAACAGTAATAAACCTTCACGATGCCGCTGCAAACTGCATAATTATTTGGAGCATTTCCTACCAACTGATAGTGAGCACCGTACAGAATTCTCTAGGCTGCAGCCAAGGATTCTTCTCAAAGTGCTTAGGGCGTAGTCGCATCCCCAGAGGGCGCCTCTGGATTCGAACCCCGTCCCCTCCCCCCTCCCTCCACCCCTCAACCGCCCGCGGCACGCGCACTCCGCCAGACCCTGCGGCTGCCGGCGGCCCCGCGCCGAGAATCGAAGAGAGCTGCATTTTATCGCCAAGTTGAAGGTTCAATGCGCCACATCAAGAAGAAACTTCACTGCGCTTTTCAGCGGCCCCACAAGCGCGGAGCGCGCGCGGTGAGCGAAATATGCCGCCAAGAAGAAGAAGAAGAATAGGAAGAAGAAGAAGAAGAAGAAGAAGGAGCAAGGGCAGGGGCAGGGGCAGGGGCAGAAAGAGCCAGTGAAAGCTCCTTGGGAGCAAGTTACAAGTGCACTTTCAAGAAGACAATAACAGTTCCCTTTCAAAAAGCTTTTCATCCTTGGTCCAACTGTCGACGGCTTCGAAAGAAGTCTCCAAATAACAAATAATTAAATCTGAGACATTCATTTCCTAGGACGATTGCTGCACTTACTGACGAAGTAAAAGTTTCCGGCCAGGCGGAGTGTAGTAGCTACAAATCCGAGAGAGAGAGACAGAGACAGAGGGAGATGGAGACAGAAATGAAATTGAACTTACCGTAGCGGCGACGGCGAGGGCCACCGGGCGATGTCGGCGGCGACGGCGAAGGCGAGCGCGACGGCGAAATGGCGAGAGGCTGAAAGCGAAAAGAAGCGTTGAAATTACGGGCGCGATTGCGAAGCGAGTGCGGGGTGATACGTCAACATGGCGCGCTTTGGATCCGTCCGGAAGCGCCCGTTCCCGGCGCGGGGCGGAGAGCCGGGCGACGCTAGATGAAAGCGGATTTTTCTGGACGAAGTCGCCGGCAGAAATGAGCCGCTCCGAAGAGGTGGTGACGGGGAGAGTTAGGGAGCAGGGCGGGAAGGGGAAGGAGGTACGGAGTAGGAGGGGAGTGGGGGGAGAGGGAGAACGAGACGAGAGGAGGAGGAGGAGAGGGCTCTGTCAGAGATGGACGCAGCCGAGGACGTGGCGGAGGTGAAAGAGGAGAAATCATTTTACATTATGTCACTATTAACATAACTCTTTAACAAAATACCAACGTATTCAGCATATGAAAATAACATAAGAATGTGGTTGGTAATACACATAAGACCGTACGTTATTCAACTTTAAATACCCTGAAACAAGATCATTGTAGACAGAATCATGAGTCGGCGTCTTCCTGAATCCACATTCAAAGTCGTTTCTTTGGTAAAGCTTATAAGGTTTCCAAAAAAGCTCAAATGCAAACAACTGAAAATACCATAATATACCATAATATTATACCATAATATATTAGAGGAGAATGTGAAGAAAGATGAGGTGGAGGTGGAGAAAGAAGCGGCGATGGAGGCCGAGGCTGTCAGAAGAGGTAAGAAGGGAGACGGAGAGGATACTGGCCCAGGAAAGGAAGGTGAAGGAGAAATGAAAGCGAAGAGGCACGCCAGAATAAAGGCACCTGCGCAAAAAAATTTGTTGCAAGAAACTCCTTTCCGCGTACTATAAAAGCTTTGATACTCGCACAGAGCATCTCTGCACGCCGCCGGCAATCGATTTGTAGTAGTAAACGATTAAAATGATTGACATATCCAGGAGAAGATATAGTTATATTTCTCTTAAGAATTTATGGAGTTAAACGCTTCTTTTCATTAACTGAATTGTGATTATTTTAATATTATGTTGAAATAGTATAAACATAGGTAACAACTCAGGTAACTTATAACATCTCAGGTAGAAATCAATCCTAATCTGAAAGTGGTGAGCTTTTCAATTGTGACCATCTTAAATTGTTTTGAAGATCTGCAAATAAAATTAAATGTTTCCAATGCTATAGAAGTCACTTATGTACTTTCCAAATTCATGTTAAGATGCGTTTAAATATCACGTGATCATTTCTTGTAATGAACTCATCAACGCATTAAAGACTTCACAGTAATCAATAAGAAAATTTCACTTGGAAGGAAGTGCTATGATTCAGCAGAAAAAAGCGGGTCAAGATTTTAATGTTTTAAATAGCGCTAAGCAGTTGGATACTGAATTACCAACTTTAAACTGGTTGAAACAGATTTACAGAAAAAACGTTTAAAGTTTAAATAGTTCTGTAAACGAGTAAGGCAACTATGTCATGTTTTAATCTGTGGACAGGTAACATATGCCACATCAAAGTTTAAATTAACAACTTGCGATAACATAATTGTTTCACTTCACAAACTGGAAAAATGTACACATTTACTTTCAGTTCTTTTCAGTACTTCAATTTAATTAATATTGTAATAATTTGCCTAGTATTACGAAGGCGTTATAGCATTCCTACGAGTCTATGATTAATAAAATTACACACCTGCAACTTCAAGGCTAGGGTTATAAGCGCGTGCCGGAGGATCTGCTAGGGTCAATCCCCTGGTGCCAAGGACCGCGAGAAAATTAATTCGATAGTGGCAAAGCCGTCGCGTGGACAAAGGCAGATCCCGGACAAGAGCTCACCACGAAGCCCTGCCTCGGCCCCGGCGGCCGCCGCCCGGAGCGTAACACGGCCGGAGATGTCGGCGGTCGCCCCGAGAAGGATATATCCTCCGACGAGGAAATCACCCCCGCGGACGGACAAGGCAAAGTGGGCGGGGAAGGAGACGAAACAAGCGGCACGAATAGGGGAGAAAACGGGTGACTGTCGGACGCATTGGTAGAGCGGGGCGGGGCGGATGGGCGCGGGCTGGGAAGAACCGGGTGTTAAGTGTTGGGAGAGTGACGCGAGACAGGGTGTCAGGAGAGTAGGTGAGGACAGCGAGAGGTAGGGGCGGAGCGGCGCGAGGTGAGTGGAGTGGGAAAGGGAATGACGTGGGGAGGTGGGAATCATGTCGAGATGCCGAGGCGTCAAGCTGGGGAAAGTGGGTCCTTGTGGGTGGAGTGAAGCGGGTCGAGGTGGGTTCAATTTCAACCCATCGAAGGCAAATATTATTATTATTATTATTATTATTACTCCACAACATCACGACTATAGATCTTATGAGTCGGCTGAAAATAAAATCTACTCCAGGTTGCAACCAGCTACCTAAGGAGCAGATCTATGGACTGTCGGTGCCTCTAGAATACTATACAATACAGCACTATACAACACAGCACAAAATGTGGGCTGTTCCAAATAAAGCAATTTCTTGCACTTCCCAGTCTTTTGAATTACCTGGGAGTTAAGCCAAGTTTATTATTATTATTATTATTATTATTATTATTATTATTATTATTACTATTCAAAGTTTCTAAAATTTATTGTGGTATTGATAAGATGTTGACAATATTCATGGATGAAATATTGAAGGTCATCATTGTCAACTTTAATTTATTGGGGGGACCGACTTTCGACTGCTTTGCCATCAACTGTCTCTGCGATTAGAGACGAAAGACCCACTGTCTCTCGACATTTGCCACCCATTGCTATACTGATGATGTTGGATAAGCTGTCGAATGCCGGTTCCTATAATAAATTCAAAATGACAATGATGACCTTCAATATTTCATCCGTTCCTAAAATTTTGCCGACATGCCACAACATATATAGCCATAAACTGCAGGCAGAATTTTGTCCCTAATCAATATGTAAAATCATATGGTAAAACGGCGGGGTTACTAATAGTTTCCTTTCCCGCCGCTAGTTGCGCAGAGAAGCTCGTGGTATGCTACGGTGCCACGAAGCGTGCCATTGCTACGACTAGAAGACCTGACACCACTGCCCTAAATAGTAGCAGTGGTGTTTTCCAAACCCATTATTTGAAGTACGCGAGGACTAAACAGTCTCGTGTTGATTCAGACGTTCGCTAAGCGGCAACGGCCCTTACTGAGGTGGTGGAAACAGCGACGAAGCGGCGTAGCAGAAGTTACCAATCTGGAAACCGCCGCCATGACGTCGCAAGCGACCGCGAAAATTCGCGAGATAAGGGGGCGGCTTGCGTAATGTGCCGAGGAGCGACGGCCGTGGCGGCGGCGGCGGCAGAGGCGGAGGTGGCTTATCAGCGAAAGACGCAGGAGGAGGCGAGAGCCATTAATCTCGACCCGAGATTGATCCCGCCTCGCCCGCGTAAACCAGCGTGAATAATACACGCGCCACCGCGTCTCTCCTCCCAACTTCTCCAGCGCGCGCCGCTTCTTCTGAGGGGGCGGCGCCGAGGCCTCCGCCGAAAGCTTCATGCGGCGCGACGTCGCGTGGACTGCGCTCGAGAGACAAAAGAAATGTGCGAGAGGACTGCGGGCGGCGGGAAGGAGCGTCAATTGATAAGTTTAAATTCTTACATATCAATATCTTGGTCCGTCATTCAAAAGATAGAAAAAAAATCTTGAAATAACAGTTTATATAATATTAAATGAAATACATATACATCACAACGTTTCGGAAATAACTGGTTTCCATCATCAGGTGACAAAACAAATAAATATAATATTATAAACAATGGCTTGGTTTACTTCTCTCATTTTTGATATGTTAGTTGGAATGGTAGTTTAATTTCTTAGCACTTTGCACTAGTAGGGCAGGACAAGCCACCCATGAATGCACTCTGCGGTCGGAGGTTTCTGAGCACTGCGAGCTCCTACAACTAGTAAGACATGTCTAAGATGACAATGGAAAATGGCGGCACAGCTCGAAGCCGACACTGTGCATTCCCCCGTTCCAACTCGTTCTCACATTATTGTATCAACATTGTTTAAAACAGAATAGTAGCTCGAATCGATTCAACATAGAACATTTTATTTTACGTACTAGGAAAATACGTGGGCATCTGTGGCTTGCCCTACGAGTTAATTAAAGATTTTGATGGGGCATCTTAGACATGCCCTTCGAGTTATTGATACGAGCTAGAATCCATTATTCTCGTGGCATCTATGACATGACGTGCGAGCTGAAGGACGTGTATTATCCCCGTTGCTTACAAGTGCAAACGATTGATGTGCGCTATCTGATTTTCTCATTTTAAAGTGTTTTTTTGCTGCCAAACAGGATGGCCGAGGTGGCTAAAGCGTGTGCCGACTCAGTGCCTCGATTGGAAGGGTTGCGAATAAGAGTCTCGCCACGGGAATGGGTTGCTCGTCCCTTGTCATTCGTGTATGTATGTGTTGTCGCGGAAGGCCTTGTGATCACATACACTTAGGGCCCACATGTGTATTAATTCCTAGTGTAAAGTTTAATACGTGTCCCCATAGTGGTATCCGACGCGGATAGTCGAAATCAGCATCCACTGAAGCTGGAAAAATCCCCAGGAAGAAAATTTATGTTTTGTTGCTAATTTTATTCGTCCTCGGTTCCTTTGTCTTCTTTTCTGCGCCAGCATTCGCCCCTTAAGGACATCATTTTTGGAAAGCATGGCTCGCCGCCGCCTCTTTTTCTTTTCCCTTTTCTTCTCCTTCTTCTTTTTCTTCTTCTTCTCCTTCTCCTTCTTCGTCTTTATCTTCTCCTTTATCTTCTTCACCGTTCTCCACGAAGTTTGGCTTGTTCTCCAACTTGTTTGTGTGGAACTGCCGTGATATGTCCTAAGACACAGGGAAGATTTTTTTAGGATGTTTCATTACTCCATCATACAGCTCCAAGAAATGAAGTGAGATAAAGTTGAAGGATGGAATATCGCGCGGTTAATGGTTCGTTGACTAGGCCCAGTCATTCTCTTTGAACTGATTGGAGGAAACCATTAACGCTGACGAGCAGAGTAGCGGAAATCTCATCTAGGCAATTGTCGACTTTGTTCACTTCAAGCAACGGTCGCGGGCATGGTAAATAGCTTTCGAGAGTTCGCGGGCAGTGCTTCACAGAAACAGGCGCGAGAATTTAAACGTAAGGGTTGTACAATGTTCCGTAATGGCGATGCATTGCTGGATATCCGGCCCGAAATAGTCTTTTAGAGATGTCAGTAGACAATCGTTACCCCAGACGTAACTAGAACATTTCTTCGCAGTTTGTCTACTAAAGCAAAGAAATTATCCATTAAAACGTAATAACACATTTTTGACATATTTGTCAATTTCTAGCAAAATTAAACATTTTGAATCCAAAGTATCTTGACAATGTAATGGTATTTTATTAAAAAAGCAATAATTCCATGACTTCCTACGTTCAGATTAGGAGATATAACAGAAAGATTCTTGTGTATTGTAAGAGGTCTCTGCCCATAAGGGAAGAATTCTTAACTTTTAGAGACTTCTCAATTTTCACTAATTTCTCTACAACAAATAACAGAATGATTTAATAAAATACAATACAAAACGAAAACAAGTAAGGAATTCACGAAGTAAATTCTTAATTCTGAATGAATATTTCTTATTTTAGAATTTCATTGGTCATTCCATTAAAATGAATAAGTTTAATTATATATATTATCGTAAATATTCAGCACGCAACTTTATAATTTCTTTTCAACTAGTTTAACACGGAGAGAATGATGTTCTAAACACCTTCAGAAAAAGTAAACATTTGATAAAATATTTAGGTCAACAAATCACATCTTCACAAAACACTTCACAGTGGCTCAGTGTAAATCGCTTTTCACAACATATCACGCAAGCGTATACTCGACAACAGGACGATAACAGCAAAAGGATGTCGAGTGTGGATGGGAGAGCTTAGTCGACTCGAGCCCAAGACGGAACGTCGAATTTGTCGCCGAAATCGCCCACTTCCACTCACCCACACACAAATCCGAAACTTCGCGAGAAAGGCGCAGAAAAACCTAGAGACACAAGTTCGCAACTTGTAGAAACGACGATCTAAAAATACAGGGTCCCTTTCTTATTTTCGCTCGCTCCTTCTAGCGTCATCAATCAAAGAAGGTGGGCGGGGCAGAGCGGCGAGGCGAGGCGCGTATCCAACTCCCACCTACAGGACCGCAAGTGCGTTCGCAAAAAATAAAATAAAGTTTTGGGAGTGGGAGAGATTTTTCGGCGCCACACCAACCTACGGCTCCCTGCATCGTCCCGCGCGTTGTTCGGCGCTTTGAGCAATTTATTTCCTGTGAAGTCTTCTCGAGTGGCCGAAAAGGAGACGTCCGCCCCCTCCCCCCTCCCCCACCCCCGTCCTCGATGCTAAAGGGTGGAGCAGGTGCCCGAGTCGGGGAAGTCTGCAAGCAGCAACTTCTGCGGAGTCCGCCGCTCGGAGCGGAGTGGCACGATAAAGACAATCGCGCGAAAGATATGATGGTTATACGCGTAGTAAACTGCGATTACTCCACAAGAACGACGCGTTGTAATCGCCGAAGGAGAAATATTTCGGAAGACTATAGTGCAGTTCTAGATATTTCTCCGTGAATCATGGTGTTATGACTGCTTTCGGCTAGTTGGCTACATGGCTAATGTACGTGCCGGGTGCCTTTGAAATATAGCTGAAGCAGGAGGTAAGGTGCAGAAGTTGTGCTTGAAAAGCCACATGAGAATTGCGAGTACATATACATTTGCATTATATTTTCGGCTACGTTGCTTCAATTTTCAACAAAAATTGATCTAGTCTGTTAGTGAATATTGTGTACTAATGCTCCTTTGCACCATATAACATTTCTAAGTTAATTACATTTCACAGTTTTACAATCATATTATTTGCTTTCTATAGAATCTTTCAGCTTAATATCTTGTAAAATACTATATACTTAACTACCAGAAAACAATTATCAACCCTTATTCTCACAACAAAATAACGTAATTACATAGAATCAAAAGAATTGCCACTAATTTCCAAAAGTATTCGTAATCGAAATCCAGAATAATTTAATACAACTTATTTTGCTCTACACGCAATCAACTAACATAAAGTAGGTTATAAATAAACTTTGCATGCTTTTAGGGGTAATAAGAGTGAACCTGATGTTGTTGTAAATGATAAATAACCAGTAAAGGAGAATGTTTTACAGGTAATTGAAGACAGCGTTCTAGAGTAGGTAACATCAATATGTATTATTTCATTTACGAGGCTGTATCTACCATTTGTTTAGTGCTGTGCAAATAATACTTTACTGAAGTGAGAAAAGTCGTGTCAAAGCGTCTGAGTCTTGTGAGAAAAATATAGTTTACAGTGCATGCACTTTTGTAATTGTTCTATTCTCTGTTCAAATAATAAATAATTTAAAACTGCAGAAATTAAATGTATTTTTAAAACAATTTTTGCACAAAATGCCAAAGTTTGTAGTAAATAGCATTACAAGAGGTAGAGAGACAAAAGAACTCCTAGTAGTACCTATCGTGAATACTTTTGTTCCCTTACGGAAGCCTACATGTGACGTTCAAAATTGTCTGGAAGTGGGTAGACCCTGCTCCTGCATTAAGATGAGAGAGAGAGAGATGAAATATATGAAAGATGAAATAGAAAGGAGAGGAAGAGAGAGAGCATTTCCTTGTAATAACTCATAACTGCGCTAATTTCAACGAAGACAAATTTCGACACTCGGAGTCATTCTCTGAGACTTTCAGATCATGAAGCAATCATTAATGATTTCCAAAAAACCATCTTTGAGAAAAATACCAAAAACCAGAAATGACAAACATTGTCGTGTTGATCACGCTATCGACATAATGTCATTATCAACGATCATCGCAGGTGCATCTTCCATTCCCGAGAAAAGTCTACCTGCGAGGTAACGCGATCTTTTCGTTACCGTTCGCGTTTTTTACTCGCGCTCTGCGGAGTGATGCCCGCCGGCACGGCCTGTCTGCCCCACATCCTCCGTAAATTGCGTCTGGCGCGGGCCGGGGGCAGGGGAGGGGGCAGGGAAGGGGGCAGGGGAGGGGGCAGGGGAAGGGACGGGGGAGGGGGCTGGAGGGAGCCGCTCCAGAGGCTTCTTGGGGTAATCACTGCGAGAATGGAGGAGTGGCACGCGCGCACCTGCTCGGCTGGAGCCCGCCCCGCCGCAATTGCCGCTCCTCCGCGCTGCACCTGCCCGAGGCTCTCCAAACAGCCCCTCCCCACGCCCCCTCCCCGCGGCTTCATGACTCCGTTATCGCCATTGCGTCAACTCGTCCTGGATGTCACCATCGGTTGAATAATTTATTGATGGTTCTGGATGCAACATTAGCAAAAGTAATTAGTTCCCTTAGGGTAGTGCACCATTTTTTAATAGCAGGAGGTGGTGGTGGTCTTGCCCCGCTGGCTGACGAGATCCGGCACCGACCTACGTCGACTTGTGAGCATTATCCGAAACTAGGTATTTCCCCCCCCCCCGCCAGAACAAGCTCTAAGCTACTGACTGGTCTCCCGACGTGTGTGATAGTGAGAGATGTATGCACGTTTAAGTGTGCGTGTGTGTAAGTATGGGGTGAGGATAGGACAAGGAAGAGGAAGGAAATATAGGGCGCAGTCTCCGGCCCGATTGTTTGGGCACTGCTCCGGCATTCGCCTGGTGTTGATCGGAGAAAATACGGAAAACAACCGATCAGAGCACCTTGCTACTATAATAGAATTATCCTCCAGACAATGGTTGAATTCGACCTAGCTGACGTCATCACTTCCATCGTTGTCATTGTCACATCATCGTCGCTCTCGTCCCCTTCGTGCTATTTCAGTTCATATGGATGACCAAAAGCAACTGATCATTGAATTTGCGACATTATTTTCAATTAATGATTGACGATGACTTATTTATTTACTCATTACCTGCTCACTTGTCTTCACCACTCTACGATTACAATATGACACCTCTGTATTACATGACACTTGATTTCCCACCATTGTAATGAATGATCCATCCTTAACAACAAATACTATAACCACGGTAAGTAACAAATTTTAAATAATTATTTATAATTTATTAAGTAAGTAATAATGTAAGTATTAAGTAAGTAATAATGCAAGTAATAATGTAATGTGGAATTATAATTCCACACTAAAATCAATTTTAAAATGTCAGTAATTGAAGACGTTATGTATCGTGATTAGCCTGTGACTCCTGCATTTCATTCTACTATTTCTCCATGAACATTTATTCACTCTTCACGATGATTTTGATCTCCACAATCTCCAAAATACGATGATTTTGGAGATCAAACGAAATTCATGTATAACTATAAGAAGAACCAACATATGAAAATGAAAGATCAGGAAGATAACATGGCACACACGCTAATCAGCAGCAGTACAAAACGCACGCTTCAAAATTCTGTCACATGCAGAATATTCACTGCATTGTAATAAAAGGGTGAGGATAGGGAGAGCTAATTCAATTCAAAAGTCAACTTACATTCACGCGGAAATTAAATCACTAGTCTTCATTCTACTAGTTAAAAATCTACGTCGAATATTAAGTCAACGTAGACGATACAAATACCGTAAAAAAGGTTAATTAAGTCGTGTGGTATTTCTTTGGGTGAACCAAAAAAACAACTACTATGATCGGCTTTCTTCAGGATCATACGTATCTCACAATTCCAATAGTCCACATTACTAGCAAAGCAAGCTGTTTTCGAATATAGTTACAGTAATGGGCTGAGTTTTGGACAAAGCAACAAGCAATTGGAAAAAAATAATACACTTTTACGGTTTATATCAAAATAAAACACGAGCATTTTTTATGATCAAATGAGATTTACCTTGAAAAAGAACCAAGAGCAGGAAGTTAAAGATCAGGAAGACAACATGACAGCAAGACCAAACACGCTAGTCAACAGCGGTAAAAAATAAACGAGCTCTGAAATTCTGTCACATGCAGAAAAACCGCCGTCTTGTGGCCGTCCGTGCTAGGGCGGCGCGAGGCGCGGGGGCGTCTTGGATTCAAAAGGCGGCTGTCCGGGCGTCCCCTCGAGGGCGGCGGGGGCCCTCCGGACAAAAGGGCGCGGGCGGCGGCGGCGGCCCTTCCGGAGGAGGGCGGCGAGTGGCCGGAGGCGCACAAGGGCGCAGGGCGCAAGGCGCAGGGCGGGGAGGCGCCCTTCGCCCGCGAGAGGTGTCAGGCGCAGAGGCGCTACGCAAACAGGGGATGCGCCCTTCGCCCTTCGTCGCTGGAGGAGGAGGAGGACGCGCGCCGCGCCGGTGAGGCCTCCAGCCTCGAGGTCATGCACTCTGCTGGAGCGACATGAAACTTAAAGGCTGAGGGCCGGTTGCATAAAGCTTTCTGGTTCCATACGGGTTCCATAGCAATGGGTTCTACAAAATGTATAGGCTTCACAGGCCGTTCACCGTTACATAAAGCAAATGTACGGAATCTATAACTATAGGTTCTATAAGTACTTCAGAATGCCACCACTAGATAGCGACACAGTCGATATTTGAATAGTGCGTATTCTGTGTTTCGTTTTGCACGTTCTTAGTGTGTGCTGAGCTCTGGCGAGGTGGTTTTGGCGGAGTGTTGGTTTGTCTCTATACGTTCTCAGTAGCAATTTCGTTTTATTGCGTTATATTCATTCATACATGCATATTAGTTTACGTTTTATTTAATTCTTATTTAAGTACAGTTTATTAAAGAATAAACTGTACTTAAATAAGAATTAAATAAAAAGTAAAATAATATGTCTGTATGAATAATATCCACTAAGATTCAACACTCACAAATACACCAAAAACGCACCCTACAGCCTACACACCAAATAAAACTCTAAAAATATATTATATCACAACACGGACACCAAAAATCACCAATAACCTCAAACACTAGTAAACACACGAATTCTACAAGGAGGAGACTCAACTCCGGTGGTGGGGGTATGTACGAAAAACGTCGGCAGCTACTTGAAAAATAAAAAATAAAAAAAAAACGGGCCCCTTCGCCTTCAGCGATCTCACGTTACAATTAAAAGAACTACGAAGGCTTTCAAAACAGCCAATGGCAGCAAAGCATCGTATACAAAATTTAATTCAAACATGTTTTTTACAAAATTATTTACTACTTACTACTTCCTTTTCAACTTATTGTCTTCGGTTAAGCACATCCGCACACCGCCTGGTAATCGGCGCCAACTGGCCCACTTGGACCAAACGAATTTTGACGATTAGTGGCCGAGAAAAGCCGAGGTAAGTTCCTTCTTTCGCCGCGTGATGTCGCTGAAGGCGAAGGGGCCCGGTTTTTTTGTATTATTTTTCAAATAGCTGCCGACGTTTTTCGTACATACCCCCACCATGCCTCCAACACCGGAGTTGAGTCTCCTCCTTGTAGACTTCGTGAGTAAACAGATGCTTGCTGCAGTACGCAGTGTCGCCATGTTGCTTATTTGTAGATTCTATAAGCATTTGTAGACATGTCTCAGGACCTATAAGATATAGAACATTTTGTAGGTTCCATAAGTCGTATTGGTCGTTTCAGAAACACGTTTTGCCGCTGTAGACTATTTTATAGAATCAATAAGCTTATGGATTCCATATCAAACGTTTATGCAACCGGCCCTGAGAGTCTCAGTTCTTATTGCTTCCTGGCGCCTCAATTACTCAGATCATTAAACCCATAGTTCCTTGGATGTTATATCCTGTGGAGGGGAGTTTTTCGTCCCATATAGGTCGTGATATTTGGCTCCGACTTACATTTCGGTGGGAATTTCCGTCCTCCTTATATCTCCTCATGGAGGCACAGCCCCAGCCTGAAGAGCGACCTCTAATTTCCCAACACGTATGCTAGTCTGTGTGGGTGGATGAGAGAGAGGAGAATGATGACAGGAGAATTAAACAGATGGGAGAAGAAGACAGAAGAAGGAAGAGGTAGTCTAGTGAGTGGGTGGATGAGAGAGAGGAGAATGATAACTAGAGAATGAAAGATGTTGGAGAGAAAGTGAGAAGAAAGAAGAGAACGCGAGAAAGAAGAAAGAGAATGAGAGTTGGACGAGTAATTGATATAAACGTGTGTGAGTGTGCGTAAGGGAAGAAGGAAAGATTTCGCGCGATCTTTGGCCCGTTTGTTAGGGTAAAGCTTCAGCTTTCGGCTGTTGTGGATCGACGAAACCACGAAAACCTACCGACCACAGTGGTTGGCTAGGATTCTCCTCCGGACAGCTGCTGAAGTTGCTATCGAGCTAGTGCCAAAAAATCCGTCACTGTTGGGATCCGAACCCTCGAATCTTCCACAGACAATTCAGAGGCAATGGGCTCGCTATTGAGCTCTCGCAGTCGGCCCGACTTGTCCATGGCAGACGGCATTTGCAAGATACACTGAGTGGTAGAGCGACCTGCAATTTAAATAGCAGTGTTACTTACACTTCTACTTTGATTATTACGATGTTGAGATGCTCAATAGTGTCTATCATTTACACATTTTATAGAACGTACGAGATGCCATTGTTTCGAAATGCATTATTTAACAGTTATTATAAACCAATGTTTAAAGTTTCAATAAGTTATTCCCTTTATATTGTGGGGTTTAAAAGAAACGAGATTTTATGTGAATTTGAAGCCCGAAATAAATTAAATTAATTTTACCAGAATTAAATGTTACGAAAATACTGAATTATTTAATTAACTAAAAAATTATTATTATTATTATTATTATTATTATTATTATTATTATTATTATAAAGACAATTTCGCATTGCGTTGCAACCGCCGCAAACATAATATAGATTCTCAAAAAACACAATTTTTAGTGTGTCTGGACCGATAGTAAGTGAAATATTAAAAAATGTAAATAAACATAACACTTGTGAATTATAATATACATAACAAATGAGTAATACAATGTATTGTAACTGAATTACAATAAAATATTGATTGAATTTGACCTGATATATATTAAAAAATACTAGAATATAAAACAAAATGATAAGTAATATAATTGCCGAAATTATAGGCAATTAAATTTTTAAATAAATGTTCCTAGAGTTAATCGTCGTAAAATAATTGAGTTGTTTTTACGAGTCTAATTGTTTTTGCCTAATCTTTCACTGTCTAATCTATCCCTTCTAAGATAGACACGCTGCCGCGAAGAAGACAATCAAAATCTGAGAACGCAAGCGTTCCAGACGATCCAAGTAAATATTTAATTGGAAAACTGTAAACAATAATATATTTTCGAATTAAATGTAAATAAAAACTTAAAACAACGAAAATACATACAGAGCTGAATAAAATATTAAATAATAAAAAATGTAAAATGTAGTCAATTGAATTTATTTTTAAAACAACTGTTCCATGAAATACACGTTACTAAATTATTGAGATATTTTAATATGTCCACGTGCATTTGGAAAGGCCGTGTCTCACTGCGCTGCCCCACCCCCTTCCGGAGCGTGCGTGCGTGCGTGCGTGCGAGGGCGCTGCCGCCAGGGATCGCAAACAGCGCGCGCGCTCTGACGGACGCGCGGCCAAGGAGAGCCCGAGCGGCGCCAGCGTCGATAAACAGCGCCTCGGATGAATAATACATCGCGGAAATTAATTGGAGGTCCAATCGAGGCCCACGGTCGGCTAACAAATGACGGCCCGCGGGCGCACGGCGCGCGCCGCTCCGCTCCGCCTGCGCGTTCCCGCTCCCACGGCAAACAGCTGGGCGCCCATGCTCTCTCACTTCTTCTTCTTCTTCTCTACTCTCCCGCTCTCTCCTCCTTTCCCTTTCTCTCTTGTTCTCTTCCTCCTCCCTCTTGTTCTCTTCCACATCTCTCTTGTTCTCATCCTCTTCTCTTGTAATCTTCCTACTTTTTCTTGTTCTCTTCCTTCTCCCTCTCTTTCTCTGCCTCCTCCCTCCGGATCTATTCCTACTCCCTCTCATTTTCTATCTCCTCCCTCTGGTTCTTTTCCTCCTCCCTCTCGCTCCCTTCCTCCTCTCTTTCTTTCGCGTTCTCTTCCTCCTCTCTCTCTCTCTCTTGTTCCTCTCTTCTCTCCATCTCGTAGTCTCACTATCGTTTTCTCCGTCTCTCCGTCTCATTCTCTCCGTGTCGTATTCTCCATCTCGTACTCTCCATCTCGTTCTATCTCATTCTCTCTTGTTCTCTGTCTCGTTATCCCTCCTTTTGTCACGCCTTTTGTTTCATTTTCTCCCGATTTCGTTTCCGTTCTCTCTCTCTCTGTCTCTCGAGCGTGGAGTATGGTGTTCGGAGTACTCACTCCCCTGCGGCCCAAGACAAGCGATTATTGTCAATCTTGAGATGCAGCGGTAATTTCCAGACTGAGGAGGCACTGAATTTGCTTGGCTAATGTAACCGCTGAGGGAGTTGCTGCGAAGAAGTGTTGATGATTTGCTCTCCGTCAATAAGCTATATCAACGAGGCGGAAATGAAAGACGGACATTTAGATGATTAAATCTTCATTTAATAACTCGTAATAAAGGGTAAAAAACATGTATAAGCAGAAATATCGAGAGAAATTGTCATAAAATTTAATTTCTGCAATGTAATTGCTAATATTTTTCAATTTCATTGGAAACTGCGCAGTATTTTCAGACGTAATTAGGTTTTAACGTGTTTGAAACAATAACAACATATCTAACAAATCACATTTCTAATGTAGTAGAAGAAATTGTATTCAGTGATGTATTCACAGAGTTTTGCATTAATCTCATTATGAGATAGATAATAAATTGCATGTGAGAGACTCGACACAGAACTATATCTGATAGGGAATAAAAATCTATAAACAACGTTAGCAAATTGCAATGAAAGAGATGTTTTAAATTGATTAAAATATAAATCATATTTTTGAAGTAATAATTTGTTAAAATAATAGTCAATGCTTCAAAAATTCAAAAGCTAATTTACTGTCGCTCAGTGAAAATATGTTGTGCAGAAACGTATGTATCAATAACTTTAAGATAGTGGCGACGACAAAACACTAAAGGAAGGAACACCAAAAAAAAGAAAAACCGAAAAGACCAAAGAATAATGCCAGAAATTAGATTTGATTATTAATAAACTACACACATAAGAAAGAAAATAAAATATGCGAGATACCTCTAAGAACAAAAGAATTAAGAATGCAAACAAATAATTGCTAAGAATAATGGATTTGCGAGAAACAAAGAACGGAAAAAGAAAATGAACAGAGAATAAAGGAAAACTATGAGGCAAACGTGATTGAGAGAAAATAAAATTCAAAACGAACTGAGTTGAAAGAAAAGTAAAAAGAACAATAAGCAATGGAAATGGATGATGATGAATAAAATAGATAAATGGAAACTGTTGCTGGGGACACATCTGTGAAATAACTAAAAAGTTTAATTTTGCATCTATTACCATGAACATTTTAATACAAACTGTAAAAACTATGTAATTAATTTCATAATTTTATCTTCAACCATTTCCAAATAATTAATTTTTCTTTGAATTTTTAAACAATTTATTCAACCTTTTTTAAAATGCTCCCTGTAGTGAGGTTTTGGATATTTTCAGTTCAAACTTTAAAAGTAAAAGCACAATTAGTTTTTAAATAGAACTATGAGAGGATTTTAAGAAGTACAAACTTATTAATATTTTATCAGTTTTTTAACTTTTAGGCTGTGTTTTTCTCTTGGTTTTACGGCAAAGCGCTTAACTCATTGTCAAATAAAAAAGGTAATATTGACTCTTTTTAAAAAAGCCTACATAGGATTTATTCTATACTATTTATCAACAGTCTCACCAAATTTCATTGAAATTGAATAATAAGTACACCACATGAAGCCTTTTGTAACAACGAAAGTGCTGAAAATAAAGTATTAGGGAAAAATCAATTTTAAAATTTAATTCATAAATAAAACTCTTACTATACCTGTCACACTTCTAAAACTCCCCAGCACCATACATTGGACCTTCTGCTTGCTTTCTTTGCATTTCTGTAACAGATTTCTTCATTTTCAGTTGTCTCCATGCAGTTCTCTTATTTTGCTGTGAGGAATGTTCACTTTGCTGCAAGCGACTCTTATCCCTGAGTGCACTGATTTTCTCACTATATGGATTGAGTTTACTCCCAATTACTTGATATTTTAATTTCTGGGTTACCTCACATCCCATTTTCAATTCAGCAATTGCTAATTGACTGCCATTTCTAATTTTTTGTTTGACACAAAACTTCCTTTGGACACTTAGTCCAAAGAACGCTGTGCAAAGATTCATTGTAATTCTGAGCAATTCCTAAGCGGCGTTCAAGCAGTTCCTCAGATGCCAGTTTCCTATAAACAATCTTGCACACCACTTGTTTTGTTATGGAAGAGATCATGGAAGTCTACAACAAGACTTGTCCACCTATCAATAGCAATTTCCAATCCATAATTCTATGTATGACCACTTTTAAGCCATGTCCCGTCATACGAAACTGAAATATCGATAGTGTCACTAGAGGATTGTGTTGAATCAATGTCTTAGTACGCCTTACGGACGACAGCATGGTATATTTTCTACACTTCCTCTTTCATATTTTTATAATCTTCTGTTAAATTGTTCATATGAGCACTATTAGTGGATGCACTCATTACTGGAAACCCCACTGTCAGACTGAACTGCTCAATGGCACTATGCCTCTTCCCAATCTCAATAAATGCATTAACAATTTTTCTATTTATTTCAAATGGGGATGTACAAGACTTAGAAGATTCAATACGGGGACTTGTAAGTGCTTCATTGCAAATTACTTGGCAATTAATGCATCCGATAATTAGATTATGAGCAAATTCCTTTGTTTCACTTCTGTGGACATACCTGGCAAACCACTATGCGCACAAACACATCCATTAAAAATTTCTCTCCACACGCTGCTATTAATAATCATGTAACTATCATCACTAGATTCTAGTAGATGTTGTTGTTGTTGTTGTTGTTGTTGCTGCTGCTGCTGCTCCTGCTGTTGCTGCTGCTCCTGCTATTGTTGCTGCTCCTGCTGTGTTTGTTGCAATTGTTCTTTCTGCTGGTGTTCTCCTCGAAAATTGAAAGCTGAAAGCTCTCTGTGGCTCGCTGACTCTTCAAATATTTTATCAGATTTATTAGTTCGAGACACCTGGTCCACTGTAAGTAAGTTTGTCTTAGTTTCTTCCTTTGTTGGTAAACTAATCTAATCTTATTTACTATTTAACTAGGCCTCTTCCTCGAAGGGCAATTAATTCTATCCATAATGAAAACTAACCTAACCTAAACTATACTATACTATTTTACGAAACTTGACAACAACTTATTTACACTCTGCGATACGAAAAGGGAATAAAACGCAGAATAAATTAATACTCTCTTCAAGGACGTGTAGTGCAAAGCAGAAAACGTAAATGAACGAAACGATACCAAAGTTATTCGCCTCAAACTTTCATGGTACTCATGTGTAGACATCGAGGTAAACACTCCAAAGAACATCCAAAGCATTAGAGAAAAGGTTGCTTAACCTGCTAGTCGATGCTCAGATATTCCTAGAAGATTCACAGACAAAGATACACAAAGAAAAGCCCGCGGAAAACAAACATTTCTCTCTCAAAAGCGGACGACGCAAACTTATAGAAAAGGGACGTGAAAGAAGGCGTCGCTCTCGACGTGCAAGTGATAGTAGATAATGAATCCTAAACGCTCTGTCTAATGAACTGAAAAAACAAAAATTGAATTTTTTATTATTTTTCGCTAAATTTCACCGATGCGTCCTCTTATAGCGGAAACGTTTTTTGACCAACGGATGAGCTGGAGAGAACGGATGAGAGACGAGTCGTGAGAGACGGTTTGGAAGAGATAGGTCGGGAGAAACGGATAGGGAGATGTGAGAACGGTGAGGCTTGGCAGGTAATGCTGAGCGAGAAATGTTGGGTCTTTAGACACAGTGGGTAAGATTGGGCGTGTTAAGTTCTGCAGGTAAGCCCGCGTGGATAATTCTGGAAGGGTACGGCAGCATGGGAAAGTCAAGGAGAAACAGGCTGAACAAAGGAGCGGAAGATGAAGGCCTATAAATGAGGAACAGGGAAGCTGAACGCGGTAGGAGGCTAGAAGTCAGTCGGGTGACAGGTGGACAGGTAGGCAGGCGAGTGGGTGAGCGGGAAGTATGCAGGCAAGCGAGTGGGCACGCGGGCGGGAGCGCAAGCGAGGGCGACCGGGCGGCGGGCGCTGGGTGCCCGGGGCAGAACGCGAGCCAAGAGTGCGCGAGGCGTCGTAAAGCCGCCGCTTGCGCCTGTGTCCAGCGAGGGACGGAGGAGAAGGGGGCACGCCGGCGGCTGCGCGCAGTCGTGCGGGGCAGCAGGTGCGCCGTGGTTCGCGGAAGCGCCGCCCGAGGGCGCAGTAAACACTCCGCGCTCCGCAAAGCGTGTTTGTGCTGCGGGCCTGGCGGAGCGGGGGGGCGGAGCGGGGGGGGCGGAGCGGGGTGGGGCGGAGCGAGGTGGGGCGGAGCGAGGTGGGGCGGAGCGAGGTGGGGCGGAGCGGGGTGGGGCGGAGTAGGGTGAGGTGGAGCGGGAAGGGGTAGGGTGGGTTAGGATGGGTGGGTGGGGTAAAGTGGTGTGGGATGGGGTGGGCGTGGGTGCGGAGCGGTAATGTGGGGTGTGTGGAACGAGAAGGGGTGGGTGGGGACAGGGTAGGATGAACTGGGCTAGGCTAGGCTTGGATGGGATGGGATGGGCGGGGCGGAGCGGCACGGAATGAGGAGTGGAGTGACGTGGCGTGGCGGGGTGGGCATGGGCGGGGCGGGGAGGGGTGAAGCGGGCATGGGCTGGACGGGGCGGGGCGGGGATGCGCGAGACGGGGCGTGGCGGGGTGTGGCGGGGCGGGGCCGAGTGTGACGTGGTGAGGCGCGACGGGGTGGGGCGGAGCAGGGCGAGGCGGGGTAGGGTGTGGTATGGTTGGCGGCGCGGTGCAATGGTGTACGGAGTGCGTTGCGCAGATGGAATGGAAAGAAGCGCGACAGGGGCGTTCTGAGTGGGGTGGGGTGGAACGGGTCGGGTCGGGTTTGTGTCAGAAAGGTGAGGAGCAGGGAGGGACGGTGCAGTACAGGATGATACGGTGAGGAGTGCGGTGGGTGTGCCAGCACGAAGGGGAGCTGGGCGGAGCGGGGAGACAGGATGGACTGCGTGGGCAGAACCGGCGCGATCGCCGCAGGTGGAGGGGGGTGCGGCTGAGCAGAGCGACGAAGCGCTGTGAAGCTGCGCGGCTGCTCTTCAACAGCGGAGAGAATGTTGGCCGAACACCATTGTTCATTGTTCAACTAGAGATACAACATACTAGATCGAGGCAATACAATGAACCCATTGTTCATTCTCTGTGATATGAATAAATCAATGTTCTGGAAACAGTCAGTGCGAATGAAAAATTTTTTAAAATTATTTACGTCTTTGTTCACTACTAATTTACTCTAGAAACATAAAGCGTATATTGCATATAACTTTAACATGTACTCCAGATATGATTTTTTCTGATTACAACAAACTCATTATGGTAATTCGTTTGTTTTGTAATATGTGATAGTCATGAATAATTCTGTGTATAATCTCACCCTGTTTCGATGCTATTATGCCTATTTTGGGGAAATGACAACGAATTTTCAGTCAGGCGATGCATATGCTTATTAATACGCTCCACACACCTGAAAAACGTTCCTCTATCTTTTGCAAGATAGTCTGGTCTTGCTTGCAGAACCACTTCGCCTTTTCTCTCTCTTTCGTCAACTCACGAGTCATTTGCCTTTCTCTCTGTTCACTCGGTCGGTCGTCCACCTCTCGCCTACCAGACCATTGGCTTGTCATCTCACCCACCTACGTATTTCCTGCGTTTCTCGGCAAGTATTTCGACAATTTATTTTCTAAATCGCTCGTCAAAGTCTAGTGATTTCTATGTTACCTTTCAAGGTACTTCCCTTTTGGTTACTAATTAGTGACCAAAATCGCGCGTCTTCTCACATTCCGCAAACTCTCCCGACCCTACTCCACAAACTATCCGTCCACAAACTATCCCGCCTATTTATTTCCTAATTGATTCGCCAGATCATTTTCTAAATCAGTTATCCATTGTGACGTTCCCTTCTTTATTCGCTGTCTCTGGTCCTCACCATCTCCATTACATTGGCTCACTCACTGTTTTGCTGTACTGTATGGTGATGTACTGCTCACTGGAGGTTGCCCTCATTTTCTCTTATATTCGCTATTTCGCAACACATCCCACTTTTCTTCACACCGTATCACGCATGCTCTTTCTAATTTTAAAATTTAGCTTCCTCCCCGTTTACCCGTCCCTATCTCATTCACCGACCCATCAGACGAGTCCTCAGCCCGTGTCCTTCGCCATCCCACAAGCCCTTTCATCCCCCACCCAACGCCTCCCACCCACAGAGCCGCTCGTTCGCGTCCCGCCTCCCCCCCCCCCGCCTTCGGTGGGCCACTTAAATGTTTGTACAAGAAAGCTGTTACCCGAAAGTAAACTGTTAATGAGCTCACGACAGGGTCGTAAAGGCAGGGCGCGCAGATGGCCTGCGCACGGCGATGGCGGTTTGTAGCGCTTAAGGACCGAACGCATTTAGGGCAGGCGGCCTGTTAACACATTTCTTTTAACGCAGCGCGTCCCCGCCGCAGCAACATGACCTGCGTGCTCGCACATTACGTGCGTGCTCGCAACTCCTACTGGCTCGTTTCTGCGCCGTCGTGGGGCAAAGAGTTTCAATCAAATCTTGCTGGAGGGCACAGGATCATTAAAAGGCGCAGGTGGTTTTCGAGAGATCTTCTTGTGCCGTCCGAGAGATGCCTTGAAGCAGAAACATAAATATTGCTCAACAGAAGAATACAACTGGTTCAGTGTGGGGAAGAAAGTAAATTGCTGTATAGTATTGCATCCCATCTGCCGAAGATTATTGGTAGGTCGTTATTGAATTCCTACTGCTGATTGCTAATATATATCTTTAAACGTGTTAAGCACATAAGAAGCAAATAAACTAATTAGTTGAACATTGATTTATCTTAATGTTAGTATTTTTAAAGATTGTATTTGGCTTAATACAACTAGAAGTTACACTACGTAACGCTTCCCGTGTCGTAAAACTATATTTTTTATTGGGAAGTTGATTTAAAAATTATTTTCGAGGATCAATTTATTTTACTTCCAAATTCTGCATACGTACAGAAAACACGAAAAAATAACACCATTGACTGATGATAATTAATATAATCAGCTTTTTTGACTTAATGCTAAAGATTGCTGTTCTTATTTCATGGTGAATATGAAGTTTTTAATGAGAGAAAGAAATCAACATTAACATATCATAACGTTACTAAATTTCATCAGAAACGAAACACTAACCTTTAACTGCATTAATTTAATCCAGTGAGTTGCATCTTAATTACGACTTTTAGTTATTTTTTTCTTAACTAATCCCTCACCACATTTACTGCCCCAGTATCTTCCAGCAGATAAATACTTATAAGGCTGTTATTTTTTCTGTAGCGGAACATGATAAGCCTGAGAATTGCCGGGAAATAAACAACCGAGTAGATATAATATGCGGTGTAAATCATTGAAATATAATGTTAAAACTTTGTGATAAATTGTAGACTAACCAAAATTAGGATAAAATAGAATCGGCAGGCAATAAATAGGGAAATAGAATTAGGCTGAATCTCCGTCAATATTATGTTTTATGCATTTATGTAGTTTTCAGAATTCTTTATTCATTTCATTGCATTTTTATTCTTCTCACTGTTTCCTCCTTCTGTCTTAAGACGTACTCGACCTCAACTTCATTTCTTTCTCTTCACACATCCACCTAACGCTTTTATTCTCCCTCAAAATAATTTAGGCAATACTTGTTTCGTTTCATTACCTCCAACAACAACCTTGTTTAAATATTTAGGCGTTTTAGAAAACACTCAGTATAACATTTTGTATTCATTAGATACTTTGTTTCCTTCTCCAAACTCTTACTTAATTTGCTTCCTGATTGCGTTCATTATTCTTCCTCATGACTTTACTGACATTTACACCAAAAGTGTATATATTTGCATCTCAAAATAATTAGTCCTTCAAATAAGATTTTTACAGCACGTACAACATATTACTCTCTGAGACTTTCTGGGCCGTCAGCTGATGCCACGTTGAAGAATTTGGTTGCCACAGTTTCGATTGACTGATTATTTTGAATTTCCAGGCGCGTCAATTTCTATTATTATTTGTCCTTTAAGTACAGTAAGGGAGGTGACGCTATTCTTCCTCCGTTAGAACGTGAGATTCTTCTGTCCCACAATTTGCAAGAATTCCCTTCCAAGTATTTCCTCCTTGCGGGGCTTCGCCCCAACCCTCTAAGACACCCCCCCACTGGTGTCCTGGCATGTGTGGTGAATAGTTTTGCATGGAATCGTGTGGGTGATGAGTGTTAGAGGAGAGGAAAGGTCAAGGATTCTGAAAGAAAGATCGCGAGCAGTTCATGTTCTGCTTGTTAGTCGAACTAATTCGTCATTCTCCTGGTTTCGATCGGAGAAACCATAGACAAATACCAATCAGAGCACACTGCTTTTAGAATTCTTTTCCAAGCAGCAGCTGAATTCGACCTGGCTGTAAAGCAAGTGTCAAATATCGGTCACTGTCGAGTCCCAAGCGCTTCTCCCCACCCCAAAACTCAAACCCTCTAGATATACTGCGGATAACTGCTTCCCTGTGCTATCACAGCTAGTACCAACTTTTCGATCATTGTGACGTGATTTCTCTCAGAACTGACGCGTTGTATTCCTTCATGTTCTCTCGACCATCTGAAAGTCAGTTCCCTTGGCTTATGTGTTGAAGTCGTAACTCAACTTGGCCCACTAGGAATTCGCGCCGCTTCCTTTCCTCAATGAACTCTTCTCGGAAACGACTGGAGCGCGAGGCAGCCAGAAAGGCCGGGCAGCGTGGGCAAAGCCCATTCCGCACCACGTGACCGCCCATCAAAGCGATGCAGGGGGAGCCACACGGACGCAAAGGGCAAGGAAGCGGAGAAATAGGGAAACTGGGAGAATCGAGAATTGACAATGCAACGCAATGGCACTATTTGTAAAAAATACAAACAATACTACCACGAGATGTGTGATGTTACAGAACGAATGAGGACTGTCTTTAGACCTAAATTTAACGTTTTATACTACTTCTTCATAAAATATATTAAATATGTAACTATATTAAATATGATAAATACATTTTTTACCCTTTGCACGTTCAGTGCTGCACGATTATCCTGGTTAGAGGAGGTTAGGAATCCTCTTTCAGTCATTTTTTCGATTTATTCCCACTTCCAAGGCCCTCTGTGCAGAAGAATGTAACGGGCTTCTCTTAGAGGTCGTATGTCTAGAAGTGGGGGCGAAAATGGCGTGGCAAGCGTCACGCTTTAACCGGACACCTTAAGTAAGTTCGTAATCTAAATAAATAAATACTGGGTCTCTGCTTAGCTAGGAAGGTTGGTAAATTAAATGTTTATTTGCTTGCTTCATTTCGAAAGAAACTTTTGAATACAGTACAGCATCGTTAGAGTTTAACGAGCAGTTACAAATGGCGATTAGAAAGATAGTCTTTTGAGATTTTTTGTATGACTACAACATTTGAAAGTTTTTCCAGATTATATCACAATAGACGATGGGTTAGAAAAACAAGTTAGTAATGTTCAATAGTTCGAAGTATGAAATTTCTCTAATTCGTTCGTATGAGCCTAGTAATCTACAGAACTACAAGTAGAACTAGAACGGAACACAAAAATCGGTGATCTGGGAAACAGCTGGTACAAATAGACACATCTTTGCAACTGCGAGCGCAGTGAGATATTAACACAACTTCTGAACCTATGGCGGGATTCGTAGAATAATGGTAGAAAGAATGTTCAATAAATTGAAAAGTTAATTATTTCAGGCAGCTAATAACACGCACTAACTGTTCAGTATGTTAAAAATCATTTTGAAAAGCTTCAATCAAAAAGCGAGCATTATTTAAAAAATTGTTGATATTCAAAATTAATTATTATAGACACTAAATTGAAGTGCTAACTTTCAACAATTGCTTGGAATATTTGAACGGTATCTTTTCAAAGGTACTTATAATGGATGTTATCACCGGAGGAAAATCACTTAAAGCAGTGCTGCACGTGGCAATGCCAGCAAGCAACAGAGGAGAGGAGGTCATACGACAATCATTATTCCGATTATTTGAGCGCAGAGGGGAAGACGGAGGGCAGTGGGACACGCAGAGCGACGGCGAGGGTCAACACGGGCGGCGGCCACAAGAACCCCACGGCGCGTGGACCTCCCCGTCGGGACAGGCCGGCGCGCAAGAAGGCCGCGACGAGGGGCAGTGGAGGGGGGCGGGGGCGGGGCGCGGCGCGTTGCAAGTGTCGGTGGCGTCACCACCACCGCCCCCGTCGCCGCCCAGCAAATAAAGGACGCGCTGATGCAGTATTTGCGCAGCAGTGGGATATTGCGTCGGGAGCGGGGGCGGGGGGGTCGGGGGCGCCCTATAGGGCCCGCGGGGGGCGGCGGCGGCGGACAGTGGCGCCCTACCCGCACCCGTCAGCGCCCTGTAATTACTGTCAGCGCGTAATGGGTTCCGATTTGGGTTAAGCTGTTTCGAGTTGCTCGGCTGCGCCCCGCTCTTTCCGACCCTGACCGCCCGTCCGTTTGTCTCCATCGCCCCTCCTCCTCCCGCGCCGACGCCCGCCGCTCCCACCACAGATCCCTTGCTCTCCCGCGCGCCCGCCCACTCGTCGCACGAAACGCCCACTATCCCGTCGGGTGCCCAACCCACCGGCTCGCTGCCGGCCGCTTGGCAAAGCACCGCGCCCACGAGCTTGCCGGCCTTAACATCCACAACCACCGTTACCTCCCCCACCTCCACCCCCTCCCCATTGGCACTCTCGCCCGAGTCTGTGGCGACCGCCACGCAACATAATGCAAGTAACGTATCGCCCTCCTGATTGCGCGGCTGGCTGTTTGCCGAAGAACGCGGCATACCAATCCCCCGGGCGCGCCGCTCGCCCCCGCCCCCCCGCCGCCCCCCCGCCGCCCCCGGCAGCCCCCGCCGCCGTCGTTGCGTATGCGACTCGCGTGCCACCGCCGCCGCCGCCGCCGGGCAGTAGGCAGCTTCGCGCCATTGAAACTCGCCGGCCGCCGCCGCCGCACCCATTGTTTGCACAGGTCACGTGACCGCCCCGTCTCGCCGCGGGGGTTCCCCCAGCGAGCGAGTTCGGAAAGGAGCGGCGGCGGTGGCGGTGGCTCCTCCTCGCGGCCTGTCCGGGGAGTTAATTGCCTGCTGAGAGGTGAAGAACTACGCCGCGCCGCGAGTCTTGACTAGTTACGAGTTGCCGAGGGCCTCGGCGCACGCGGGCACGGGGGCCGGCCAGGCGGCGCGGGGATGGTGGAGGGGACGGAGACAGGGGGCGATATTGCAAATCCCAAGAGGCAAAGGTTGTGATAGGAACGGCGGCAATGGCTGGGATGAACGCAGCATAGAATGTGGCGGAAGTGAAGACGGGGCCGAGTAGGACGTAGAGACGAAAGCAAAGACGAAGACCAAGACGGAGGCGGAGACTGGAAGCTGGATCGAAGGCGAAACTGGGAGGCACAGTTGATGACGAAAAGAGTACGCTGAGCATTTACGGAGGTAAAGACGAAGACGAAGGTGCAGGTGAAGACGAAATAGAGATGGAAGCGGAGCCGAAGGCGGAGTATGGGGTGGATGCAAAAACGAGACCGAAAATGAAGGTGGTGTTGAAGACGAAGGCGAAGAGGCGGACGCGACGACGCGGAAGTTTGAGTGGCGGCGGTGGCGATGGAGGGCGAGAAGCGGGGCGGGGCGGGGCGCGTGGCGTGCCCTAAGAAAAGACGTGCGCTGCCCCGGACGACCCTCGCGAGGGGAGAAAAAGCTCGGAGGGCCGTTGGGGGAAAACAGCGCTGGATCGCCGACGAGGCCCTGCGTGGTAAGCCGTCGACGCGCGGCGACCAATTGCTGCTGCTGCAGCAGGCTTTTACGGAGACGGACGCAGAATATTTCGCCGCGTCAAGGCAAAAGTAATGGAAGCTTTAGGTGTTATTAGATCACTTAGTCGTGCCGGAACACAAAATCCATAAAATCAGAAGGTGTTAATATCGATTTATTACGTTAGTACGAAGCTGAATTATTATGTAGAGTTCGAAATATCATTTGTGTTCTATGGTGGAAAGAAAATAATATTCGCGAGGGTAAGGAGAAAAGTCGTATAAATGTAAATTCAATTGGCACATGTGTAAAGAACTTTCCAATAAAATAATGGGAACGTTTATTTGTAATAAAATATATTATGTCCTTGAATGATAATATTTCAAAATCCAGTACGTAATACAACGGAAGCCAAAATGAAAGTATCACACTGTGAATACAAAAGAAATTACATCTACATTAAAGAGACATGACGTGGATAAAATAAGTCTCGTTCAAGCAAACGCAATTTATTTACCTAAGCATCTGTTATCTCTTGCGTTGTCTTTGCTCTTGCTCTCCTCAAACATTTGTTATATTTTTATTTGAATGTTTAATGCTTATATTTTAGACATTACCAGCATTTTTTTTCAGAACTATTAATTAAATTCAAATAGTTTCTTATAGAAAAACGAAAATTGAAATAATAGGCCAAATGACTGATGCATGACTATTTTAAAATACGGCATAGCAGGGTTTGGCGTAGTGGAAACGATAATAACCATTCAGTTAACTTTTGTGTTAGAAGTATTCCCAAAATGTAAAAGGCGATGTAGAAAAAAATCTTCATGAATGTAGCGTGTCAAGAAATGAACTGATAGTAACTGACGCTTTTTCGATGTTTTAAAAGGAAATTAATTTCTACTGGTCTGAATTTTAAAAAAAAATTGTAGGCAAAACCGTTCACGTAGGATTATTTTATGTTGATCTCAAATCAAAACATCGACGTGAATATCGTCAAAAAATATTTCAATCATACTTTTAATAACATTAATAAATATTTTTTCAAACTACTTTTTACTTATTTACTAATTTCTTTATTTGCATTAGGAAATATCAACAATTTATGTTTTTAAGCGTTAAAGTGAAAAAAGTGCATAATTTGCAAAGAGTTTAAATGTTTTTTAACTATCGAAATATATTTTTCTGTATTGATATTATGAAGTAAATGCTCATATTTCAGAAAATTATTCACAAATTATAAAAAAAACGAAAGATACTTTTACAAATCAAAATCGAGAATGGTGTTGCAATCAGGTGCGGTTTTTATAATGTAATAGTTCCTCGATTCCCTTGCTATCTTATTTTTACTACATTAATTATTTATCACTTAACTAAACCCAAGTAATGGTTCCTGACTTTCTCTCATACAAACAATTATCTATTTATTTACCTTAAGTTCGACCTGAATTATGGACGCAATATAATTTGGGTGGCAAGCTCAGTAATACATCCACGGGCGTTTTCGTGATATTACAATACTTACTCTCTCAGGACTCTCCTCCTGGTATCGTGGGCTAAAAAACACCGCTTGTACAAGGTTCCGGTTGGTAATCTTTTTATATTTACTGGCAGATAAAGAAAATGTAGGGGATGGTTTTTCATGAGCGGTTTCTATTTTAATAATGACAACAATGGTATGGCTGTAGCATCGGCGACATGAGGTATCGGCCGTGTTCTATATTCCAAAATCTTTTCTTTCAAAAAGTATTTAATTTTGATAACTTCTTTTTAGATATTAATTACTCCTTTTTTATATTAACAATTCCCTTGTGATATTAATAATTCTCTTTTGATGTTAACTTTTGATGGCCATCAACTAACGTGAAAAAAAATTCTTTAATTTCAAATCTATCTTAAATTTAGGAACATTCTTGGGCCTTGAACAATTATATGTCTGACAAATCTAGTTCTTATTTCTTCCCGAATATACTTTCCTATTGACACGTTAAACTGCAAGCTTGACCGTTGTCTGTGGCTACCATTTACCATGAACCATCATTCTTGTTCTGGCTGCAAAGTTCGTTGCTGCTACATACACACACATAAATAATTATGTACTTAAATACCATCAAAAGTTCATGACGGGTCCGCATGTTCTTACGATCACGTCCCTTAGAATTTCCCTTCTGCAAAACTATTTCCTTAAGAAAAACTCGCGTCGTGGCCTACAGTTTACAATCTGTACCTCGCCGCGGTTAAAAACGTTTCTAATAACTTTTAGCAAATCTCTCCTCTCTGTCTGCAACATACGATCCGTCACTGCTCGTGTCTCCAACGCATCTCATCTAATGTTTTCAAAATCGACATCTCTTTTGTTTCCATTCTTGGTTCGATCTCCGGTGTTCAACTCTCTGTCGTTGCTTGTCTAAACAAGTCACGACTGTCTTTTCTTTTTAAATAACAATGTCTCTATATACATGCATTGTTCTAATAAAATATTAATTTAATAATATTATCGTTCTGTCTTTTACAAATTACACGTTATGTATCGCCGTATCTTTCTTAATTTCCTGACCAAAGTTTATTCCTGCAGTACAAGAACACGTCGTTGTTCTGATGTACTGCAATGATGTTCACATAACACATAAGTTCTTTATAAAGTTCACGCAAAACCCACAAATATGAACAGAATAGAATAGTCACATCTTTAATATTATCTCATTAATAGTATAACTTGCTTCTGCTCCTTCTTTAATAATTTTCAGTAGACTATTACATTGACGAACCGATATCGCTGCACAGTTGTTCACGTTTTCGAAAAAACACCTCACTCAGACCTCGTTCCATAAGGACCATTGGTACCACGTGACTTCGTTACTGTGTTTTTATTGGGCTCTTCCGTCCGAGCGTGTTCACACTTCCATAGCGAACTCCGCTTGGCGCAGCACTATCAGGGTATCGCGTCACCCAAGCTCCGTCACGAAGTGTCCGTTGCGCTGTCAGTAAACAGTGCCCACAATACGATACTCCGACACGTAAGTTTTGCATCTGATGTGATAATTTCTTGGAATGGTAAGGATAATTTTTTATTCTGAAACAATTTTAATAATTAAGTCCATTAATCGATCAAGAAGTATTGGATAAGGAAACCCCCGTAACGACCATTGCTTTTTCAACGCTTTTAAATTTAATTCACCCACCGCCAATGGTTTCAATGGAAGAAACAGCAAATTAAAGCCATCCATTTTTTTCAGAAATAAATACTTTTTTAAAAACAGAGAAGTCAACTCCAAGCGATTTCGCACTATTGTTCATCCATGTCACGCAAAATCAACGTAAACAGAGAATCAATTTCAGAATTTGTTGTAAACTATTGATATTGTGTAATTCGACCTAAAATGTAAGAAAAGTATAAAAAGTTTGTCGTGTTTTTCCTAAAATTAATCAAAGAATGGTGTTTAGGAACAGGAATTAAAGGAACAGTTTAATAAGATGATTATTTAACTGTTCATTCTTTTGGATTATAACAAATCTTATTTTAATGATAATGTTTCAGAATATTATTCACATACCTAATAAGAACCTTTCACAAGAAACATTAGAAAATTATGTTTGAATTCAAGACACCGCGATGTTCGAAGTACAGGAACCCAATTTATCTTTTTGCACTTTAGTACAATCAAAAATCATCCTATTTTAGTGAAACAAAACCAGTATTCTTCAAAGAACGACGAAGAGACACCACATCCGAGCCAATTCGCACTATTGCTCCTCCACAACGCGGAAGTACAGGGGAAACAGAGAGCTAACTCCGCAGGAAGACGGCGTGGGATTACAGTGCAGAGACCTCGCGCGCCCAGAACTGTCTCTTCCTTGCTTCGTCCCGCCCCTCCCCCTTCCCCTCCTCATCACCCCTCCCCTGCCTTCGCTCACCGACGTCTGTCTGCGGCGCTGGACCATCAATTTAACCTCGTTAGCCGGCGCGCAGACTGCCTAATTTCGCAACTTCTACCTCCGCCCGCAAACTTCTTCTTACGCCACTCCCTTCGCCCTGCCCCGCCCTTCCCCGCCGCGCTTCCGACACTGTTTTTAGAAGATACCGGGGACCCGTGAAAAAGAAGAGGAGAGGAGCTGGGAGGGGGGAGGGAGGGAGGGAGGAAGACCGCTTCGGAACATTGACGTTGAAATTTTCGACAGCAAATATTTCCAATTCGCTCCGGCCGTTTTTCTCGGAGTCGACCGTCGACGGTAATGACTGCGCCGTTAACGAGGCTCCGAATTTATGAGCCTCTCCCACCAAAGCCCGAGCCACCCCCGCGCTACTCCTCTGCTCCTCCCACCAGCGGCAATTCCCCGTTCCTTCCCCGTTCTCCTTGCTCGTCCCTCGCCCCTCCTTCTCCTCCCCGCACCATCCCTTCCCAAGCCTCACAGCCCCTACCCACTCCCCCATATCTCCCTGTTCCACACCACTCCACGCCTCGGCCTCCCCACCCCCGCCTCTCGCTCTCCCAACGACCCGCGCAGCTAGACGCTGCGTGGGCACGTGCCGGGTGACACGTTGAATACGCCGGATTTCAGGCGACTTTGCGTTGGTCTCAGTGTGCGCATATTGAGTTCTTGAGAGTTTTTGATTCCGGGCTTGGCAATTACCAAGTTCATTAGTCCCGTAAGTGTATATTACATTCCAGGAGGTGGAATTTCCTGGAATCTAAGACCCGCCGCTGTCATACAAGTCGGCGAGTTGGTTTTCATTTTCCAGGTATCTCCCCTAAACAGCATTGCTCCAGCAAGTTTACTACTGGCCTCCGATGACTGTTGTGTGACTGTTCTCCATTGGCGAGGACGTACGTAAGAACGAAAGTAGCAACATCTGACGGCCAACTCCTCTCATACTCTCAACGTATTTCCATTATTTTTTAGAATTACATAAATGATGACACATCACAGGATATTATCGTATTACTTTGGTGGTCGATTACCAATATGCGTTGACAATCCAGTTAATTATGTTTAATTAAATTTAACTTTTTAAAATTCAGGAAACGATGTTTAGTAGCTAACTACTCCTAGGTGTCTTAAGACATCTTAAAAATATTTGTGACATTGTTTTGATGATGACACAACTTAGGTTCTGACAGTGAAAAAATTAACATATTACTCACCAAAGTCTTGATCATATCTATATCTTTTGAACAATTAGTTATAATTAAATCGCTAATTGCAGAAGGGCAACAAGCCGAACTTTTCAGATTTTTTTATTGACGGGGAATGTTATTAGTCCTCGATTATTAGAGCAAATGCCTATTTAGGTCCGTTTAGGATTTTGTGGAAAATAATTGCAGATATTTATCATGAATCATGAAAAAATAGGTCTACTGTAAACGTCTAACATTGCCTAAATTGTCCTAAAAGGGCGGTTGATGTCTATATTAATATTCTTTACCTAAAACAAGTAATTTTCAAGGATGGCCATTTTTAAATGTTAATTTCTGAAAATCCTTTTACTGAAACACAAACACTTTCCTGAATTTTCCGAAATGCAAATATTAGTATGTTATCAACTACGTACCGAAATCTCTCACCCAAAACACCGAACCCAGGAGCACTGCATGTCAACATAATAAGGATGTTTCAAGCTCGATTTCGATCAGCACGCACTTTAGGCAATTAGGCAATTGCTACCCATTCCTGGTGCAGTTGCGCTGTTGACAGGTTGAGGTTTATCGCCGCAGTGCGTCGTCTTCGAAGTCCAGGTGAGAAAAGACACATGGTAGTCAAAAGCCTACTGTAGAAAACGCGATGCTTACAGAAGACGGTCCAATGGTTAAATTTGTCGTGCGGTACAAGTTTTTTTGTTGGGGGGGGGTGAGTGAAGAAGTTCCAGAAGCGAGCATGAGCAATGTGAGTAAATTTGTTTGCTCCTATAAATCTAGTATGCCAGTGGAAAGTTCATTTTCAGCTTTCAAAATTATTTTAACAGGTAGTACACAGCCTTACTGTAGAAATTTTGGAGAAAATATTGCTTATAAACTACACTGCTATTAATGAAAGGCAGTAAAATATGCTTGTAGCCTCTCTCATAATGTAAAAATACGTCACATCTTTCGTAAAAGAAATTGCCCAATTGAATCCTTTTGTGATCAGTTTTAGATGCCAGAAATATAACTTACTCATGAGTAATGTTTTTTTCTTTGGCTGGTTTAGTCATTATGCAACCAATTTTAAATGTCTAATACGTCAATATTCATGCCTAATAGTGCCTAATTTCATAATTTTGTTACCTATTTTATGTGATTAAATCATCATTTATTGTGCCTAAAATTCCGAGATCTAGGAGCATATCAATGCAACATTTAATTCAGAAAGGAAACTGTGAGAAGAAAATATTTAAAGACATTATTGTTCGTTTTCCAGTTAGAAGTCATTCGTTCTTGCGTGAATGATAGGGATTTTGGGATAATTAGGAGGAAACTGAGAAAGAAAGAAAGATATTTATAGTGAATGAAGTTGTTAACCTTATAAAACATTCCTCTAAAACGTTCTCCATAGTTCAGATGAAGGCGAATGATTTCGTCGATTACTGTTAATGGTGGTCTAAATTCTACAAGAAAACCTGTCTAAGCAATGATTCCTGTAGCAGATGTTCCTAGTCACCTAAAACAATCTTTCACTCTTTCAAAATATCATGAATTGATCTTCTCAGCTGAAACACCGCACATTGCTCAGTGCAACCTGCATATTTCTGGCTTGATACTGGACACTTTTAGGCTAAGAAACTCTGTAAAACCTTTAGATCTGCCTTCAAAGCAAGCATATACATTTGTACTGCCTAAAAACACAAAAAATCGATGACATTAAGAAAAGCATCCCTGAGGACAAGATGCAGTATTGACATTCAATCTTATTATGGCCCATAACAATGGCATCTCATGAAGATGAAGATTACTGAGGATTGAGACAATTCAAAACGTAAAAGGTTTTTCTAAAATGTTTAGCAAATAATTTTATTAAAATAAAATATTTTTATGAAAAAGTAATTTAACCCAAGAAATCCGTTTACTGTAGAAAGGAAACACGTCTGAATCCGAAAATAAATTTCCTCTCCTAAGCCTTCGGTCATAAAAGATTTTTTTCATAGGATTAAATACGTATATTTATAATTAGGCAATAAAAGTTAGTAAGGAGAAAAATGGTTTAAAACTGGTTTTATGAGTTTTTTGTGCCTCCTGTAAAACTGCGAAGTGTGGACTGGTTGACTTTCTGCAGTTATCGATTCAATTGCATTCATTATTAATTTCCAATATAAGAAACTCTGGAGAAATGGTTTTCTTCTTCACGTTAGAACTATTATTTCAAACAATTGATCTGAATATATGCTGGAGAAAATGCAAGATGAGCAAACTCATATTTTGCATGAGTAATATATCCACATTCTATTGAAGCCCTTACCCTTTTTACTGTACGTATTGAGTTCTTCATACTTCCGAATACAACGTTTAAGGGGGGAGTTTAATGTTATAATAGATTTCTTGGTAGATTGGTTGTGTAATGTTAAAAATAACGTCTCTTAGTATAAAGTGTCAGTCTCCCTTATAATCAGATTAAAGAAAAAAAAAAAGAAATGTTAAGTTGATTTGATTTAAGTTGCTGGTGAAGATATGAATTATTGTTTCTAGGTTAATACCATCACAAAAGGCATTAAGTTGAAAGATTTAGAATGTTGTATTAATACTCATTACAAAGTCTTAGAACATTCGAATTGGCGCGTCAGACAATCTCAGGAAATATTACCCAACAAATTATACGCATTAGTCATCCGGAACAGAAAATACGATTTGAAAAGGACCTCCCACAATCTTTAATGAGAGCACCGGATCGTAACATCTCTTGAATCGAGTGCGGAGAGGGGGGGTGGCATCACGGGCGTCGCTCACTCGAGTGCCAGGCACGGGGAGGGGAGGGGAGAGAGGGGAGGGGAGGGAGGGGAGGGGACGGGGAGCTCCTCGGAGACGGCGGCTGTTTGTACGAGACGGTGGCGCCGAGCGCGGGGGCGCGGGCGGCTTTAGAAGTATCGATTGTATCAGCGAGAGCGGGTGAGCCAACGTTATTAGTGCAAGACAAACGCGGGAGCGCCATTGTGCTCGCTTCAATGGGACGGAGCGGCTCCTCGCCTTGGCAACCGGATAATAAAAAGCCCGCTCATTAAACATGGAGGGGAAGGGCGGTTGCGGGGCGGGGCGGGGAGAGGCCGAGGCGGTTTGGAAGGCTGGAGGGCGCACGGCTGACGCGTCCACCGAGCGTCATTCTACTCCCACGCGAAGATACGGGTTTTTGTATGTGAGTCCAGATCGAAGGCAGGGGACTGTGGAGTTTTGCTAAACGGCAACGCCTAGCGGAATTAATACGAGGCCTGACGAATCTGTTCGATATTGGTTTAGTGGTGAAATGTCGTTGGCATTTTGAATTAAATGATCGCAGGTGTTGTCATTGCCAACAATGTTATTTATTTCAAGAGCAGTTTTCGATGGCTTAGCCATCATCATCAGTTTTCTGCTGTCTGAAAGCCACGTCTAGTCGTTTGGTGGCTGACGCACTGACATGTATAATATTTTATATCTCAAATCATTTTAAAATCTCGGTTTTGAGTTCCTCTTAAATCAAAGCTTATATCTGTACCTTTCATGAAATTTATCTTACTAGCGCACCCGTGCAAGAACTCTCGCATGTTCAATCCCACTCTTTCCCTATCCATTTGTCTAACCTTTCCATAAAGGAGAGGAACTACTAATGTACTTACAAACACAATAACAATGCAATTGATGTTTGAAACAAATTTTCAATTAAAGTTTATTCAACATTATTGAGAGATGTTCTTGGAACAATTCATACTTCTTTAAAAACAACATTTGAAGAAATTTTTCAATCTTCCTTGAGAGTTAGCTTTTCGCTTTCCTTGATAGTCAAATAATAGAAAAGGTTTTTACTCTTGAGAAAGCCAAGTAAAGTAGTGCGAAAATACCGGATCGGCCAAGAACAGACGTACTCATTGCAATATTATTTAACTTTCCTTGATTTGTTATGAAGAACCGAGTGGGTTTTGAAGAGTCAGGGTGCCAGCTTGCTGGAGTGAGAAAATTGAAAAATTTTTATATACTAAAAAGTATTGAATTATTTTCTACGTACTTGCGTACCTCAAGGAAAGCAATTCCGAACCAAAAAATAATCATACTAATGTTTTCATCTTTGAGTACTAAATACCATTTGTTAGCATTAGAAACAATTTAGTAGGCATTAGGGAGCCCACTTCGGTACATGGGAATGTTGCTCAAACGATGTTTGCATTTTTAATATCTTAACAAACCGACACCTTGAGTTTAATATCAAACGGTGTTTTATTTACAATATTAGTTTGCAGCTAGGCGTTGGTGTACATACTTCCAGATACCGCCAACATTTAAATCGTGCGTTTGGACTGCGATCGTTGGCAGTTGTCGGGTGACTTGCACTATTCTTTCTATAATTTTAAATTTAGTTGTTTTTTAATTGATTCACGTAGTATTGTAGGCTAGCGCGTTATGATTTTTGTTTTCTATTTATTTCAAGCTATTTTACTTTAGCTGCTTTAAAAAGTTTGTTCTTTGTGTTGTGCCATAGCACAAGTTTTCCCCCACTACCTCTGCGTATATATACCCGTGCGAGAACTCTCGCATGTTAGACCCCACACTCATTCCTATCTTTCTATTTTCATTCTAAGAGGGATCGAAGTTAACGAAACGTGTTTATTTGTATCTATACTACTTACTACTATCTATACTACTATACTTTTATTTGTATCTATAAAGGTAACTTGGAATGTACTAACACAATTACAAATAAAATAAAAAACAATGCAATTAATATGTAAAAGAAATTTTCAATAAATATTTATTCAATATCATGGAGAATTTGCTTGGAACAATTCCCAACACTTACTTAAAGACATTTGAAGTAATTATTCAATATTCTTTGTCAATTAGATTTAGTTTTTCGTGATAGTCACAAAATATTAGCTTTTTACTTTTGAGAAAGCAACGTGTCTGAACCCGTTACTTGAAAATTTCATGAATGATAACGAAAATATTGGTACGGGTAAAACACAAACACAGTCTTCACTCTTCACTGAACACCCACATCCTTCCACAATTAAGTACACAGCACTTATAGACCATGAAAAAATGGTTATTGAATAGTTTCACTACACGCATAAGAAACAATCTTCATAGGTATAGGTATCAAGCAACTATAATAGTACTTCTAGTTGTTGCTGGAGAGCAAATCCTGAATTAATGATTATGCAAATAAACCTCGTCAGACTGCACAAACTACGGTGTTAACAGAAACCGTAAATATTGTCGAATCTAAGCCTTCTAAGTGTGTCGCCACAAAAATTGCTACCAGCAGGAAGGACTGAAATCTTTAGGTGGCCTTGATAGTATTGAAGCGTGGAACCGAAAAGTTAATTGAATGGATCGGAGAATGTTTCATCTTATAGATTATGGTGTGAAAAATATTTCTTTGAGGCCTACGGCCTCAAAGGTTTACATTTTAAGGCTCTAAAGCGCTTTGTTTATGAGTTATTTGCCGATATAGGTTGACATGTGATGCGGATTTGCATTTTACATGAATATTTCGATGCGTTTATTTAAAGAAATCATCCATATTTTTAAAGCCAAAATGAAATTCGTCAAGTTTCCGTGAAATTCTCTTTCTTTGGAGTCCTCATTTATAAAGATTGGTCGCGTGTGAGAGCCGGAACCCAAAGGTATACTACTGAAATAATACAGGAGATGATTGTTTATAAAATTTTAATTTTAATTTTAATTTTTTGTTTATGTATTTTTATTGATAAAATTATTAATTTTACCACAAATTAAAAATCTGAAAAAAATGAAAAGAAAGTTCATACTTTCTTCTAAAGGACTGCGAGGTTTCAAAATGGCTTCTATTAAAATAACTTTTTGAGAATTTTTTAAATCTAACCTCGTTCACAACGCCGCGAGAACTTCGTGCTCCCGTCGTTGTATGTGCAGCTATCTGTTACGCTTCTAATGCTTAGAAAAATGCTATCTAATGCTTAGAAAACTCTTTTGACTTTATATGTATGTGTATTATGATTGCAGATCGAATAACTTTTCTTGCAGAAATATTTGATAAAAATTGGAGAGGAAATATACCTGAAATTAACTACCTATATTTTTCATGAATAATGCAATTTATTGGTGCATTTCAAGATACTGGGTAGTCTACAACTATTCAGTTTTTCTCTTTTATTAGATATGTAAACAACAAAAAATAAGGAAAATATTGACTGAAAACTTTCGCGATTGGTAAAGATATAAAATTACATTTCACGGAATATTACGAATACATGTTTCATGAAGCCGTTTTTTGGTGGCAGTAGAAGTCAGATAGCTTCAACGCTTGCAACACACATTTCTGCGAATTTAATTTACTGCAACAAAATAATTCGTGCTCTAGAACCTTTTGTAGAAAGAGAGACACGCTATTCCGGCGAACGTCGTTCGTTATTTGCCGTGCAAAAAGAACATCGGGAAATCGACATGCAAAGCATCAGCTCGGCGTTGGCAGAAGCCGAGCTACAGCAGGTGGCTGCAGCATCAATCGCATTCCCCCAGGACTCGGCACTCGCGGCGAGTGGAGCCTGTGGGATCGGGCACGGGGGCAGACATGGGGATGTAATATGGATGGGGATGGGGAAGGGAAAGAGAATGGGAAAGGAAAGGAAAGAGGGCGAGAAAGAGGATGAGAAAAAGAGAGCAAATGGGGACGGGATAGGGAAAGGAAAAATGATGGTAAAAAAAAAGGAATGAGAAAGGAAATGGGAAAGGGAAAAGAAAAAGGCTCTGGAAAGGAAAAGGACCAGGGTCAGGAACGGGGTCAAGGACGCGGACCGGGATGGGGTTCAGTCTGTGAACAGGATGGGAAGGAGGACGGGCACAGGGACTGGGATGATGTTAGTGATCGAGATTGGACCAGGGACGGGTAGTGAAACGAATTTAACTGCGATGGATCCGGGAATGATGAGAGAGGCGATCGAGATAGGAATGGAAGTGGGGATGGTCACTGGTAACTATGGGGATGTAAATGGAAACTGATGGAGCCGGGCTAGGGATGCCGATGACTTCAATAGGGCCGTAAATAAAAGCTGCACGCGGCACTGAGGTGGGCGGCGGGTAGCGCGCGGCAAGAGCCTGGGATTTCGGGGTCAGACTTGTGGTGAGGTAAGCAGTGCTGCAGAGGAGCACGGGGCAGGAACGCAGTGTGGCAGGGAGAATGGCGGAGATAGGGAGTTGGCACGGGTGGGAGGGTGGACGGTGGGTGAGAGGGGACGGTGAGATGGGTGGGTGGGAGGGGACGGTGCGTGGACATGGCCTGCGGCCAATGACGAGGGTAAGAGGCCGAAGCCGTGGGTGAGGCGGGGAGCCGAAGAGGAGGGTCGGCAGCGCGACCGAGTGGTGCGACGGCCGAGAGACGAATATGTGGTCAGCGGGAAAGCACTTGTGCGGCGGCAGCAGGTGGGAGAGTGGGAGAGACAATCCGGGCGGGAGGGAGTAAGGCCCAGGGCGGAGGAGAGGGAAGTCCGTGAAGTGGTAAACGACACCGCTATTTAATGCACAGGGAGGGGGAGAGCGTAGAGACGAAAAATTTTAACCAAATGTTTGTGGATGAAAAACAGGAATTCAGATCAAATGAGACGATGGCTGTCTGCAAGAAGAAAACAATGTAACAAAATGTAAGTAACAAGAAAAATGAGAACAGTGTAAATGTATTTTTAAATTGGGAACATTTAAAATTTAATGTTTTACTTCAAACTTTGTACTATAAAAATATTAATATTAATATTTATTATGTCCTGCTAATGAGCTTTCGCTTGGTAGCAGGATTTGTAGAGATCATATAAAAGATACAAATACAACTTAAAAATAGATATTAAAGGAAAACTTCAACTAAGTAAGTGAGAAATAAAACACCCATAAATATTTTGCATCACACGCAGTTCCCTAGACGATTCCGGAAGGAATGCACACTAGGGGGGAAAAGTCGCTAAGAAGAAAAAATACTCAAACCGCATCATATCAAGAATACAATATACAATATAAATTTACGTAATAACAGGAAGCAGCGAGTCTTGCCCACTGCCGTCAGGAAACAGCGCCGACTCCCTGGAGGTAAGTGAGTGTGAGGGGCTGGCGCAGGAGTGGGTGGGCGGGGTGGCGCGTGGCCGCGGGCGTCCCAGAGGCTACTTCGTAATTACGCTTCGATTTATCGATGTTTGCGGAGCCCGGCGCCGCGCTGCGCCGCACCGAGCGGCCAGCGCCGCCCGGATTTATGTGCGGCCGCGCAGCGGCGGCGGCGGCGGTAGCGACGGCGGCGGTGGGGCGGGAGGTGGCTCCGGGGCGGCAGGGGGCGGCGGCATCGGCGGTGGGGGAGCGAGTGGTGTCGGCGGGGGTGAGAGGGTGGTAGGGGGGCAGGGTAGGAAGCAGTGGGAGCGGCGGGGGCCACAGTGGTAGCGAGGGTGTGCGGAGCCGGTGGAGGTGGCGGGGTGGTGGGGGCTGCAGTGGTGGCGGGGACGACGGGGACGACGGGGGTGACGGGGGTGACGGGGGCGGCGAGACGGCGGGGCGGCGGGGGGGGCGGGGGCGGCGGGGGGCGCGGCGGAGGGGGGCGTGGCTATGGGAGCGGCAGGGGTGCGCCGACCGCGCCTGCGGGGACGCCAGAGCTGGAAGGAGAGGAGCGGGGAGCGCTGGGAGGGAGGGTGGAATAGAGGAGACTGCGCCGGTGCCTAAGAGAAAGTAAGAAGCGGGATAGTGACAGGGGGAGCGGAGCTGTGGGTTGGTGGGAGAGAGAGGGGTTTGGGAGGATTGGGTGGCAGTTGCTAGACTGTGGCCGAGGGGTGACACGGGGGATGCGCAGAGGCTTGGTGGCGGCGATGCCTGTAGGAACTTCAAAACAGGAGCAGAGGCGGGGTTTGGAGCAGGGTCGATAAATAAGATAATGCTTCTTAATGCAATAGAGTAAAATAAGGGTTTATGGATAATTGATATCGTTTAGTCTAGTGGCACTAGCTGCCCAGAGGAATAATTTTCAATCATAAATAGAGTGTGAAGTGCTACCATATTTTTAAGTGACAGCGAGAAAATGTCAATGCAAGTTTTACGTGTTCTAGGCACACTCAAACACAACGTACACGTAACACAACGTATATTTTAAAGTTGTAAGGAAGGACAATTCTTGAGAAGGAGAATATCGGGAAGAGTTGTGAAAAAATATATTCTTGCACATGTCAATGCAAGTAATTTGTATTTGCGGGTACATGTAAATCTTACAAGGGGATTCAATTATTGATGATTTAGAAAATTGTAATGGATAAATTGTCTTATTATTGTGAAAATTTGACGACAATAGACATGAATAAATTAACATTCGGGATAGAAGTAAAAAAGAAAAATTATTTAAAACGAAAAAAATTCAATTGTTAATAAGAATTCTCTCACAGAAATTTGAGATAGCAATACAAAAGCGGCAAAGCTTACTTCTCTAAATCTATCACAAAAAGAACAGGATTTCTGTCTCGAACCTCGGATGCTGATTTGAACGACGATTTTATGAAGCAATGTAATTAAATTGAAAAAATGTCCTGATGAATTGTTTATTATTCTGTTCTTTTAAATGTACTCGCTTGACGCAAATGAATTTAGTATTATCTTTAAATATTAGATTCCAGAGATTAGAAGTACCCATGATAAAATGTGTGTAATTCTCGCATTGATGATTAATTGCAATTACTTGCACATTGCAATAAAAGTAAAATTCTATATCTTCAGTACATAAAAAGGACGAACATGTAACTTTATTCAGTCTCTTACTCTACCCTGGTTCGTGCCATATTTTCTAAGTGGCAAATATTATCGATGACGTTTATGCTTTTTTCGCAATTCATTAGTTTGGAGAGCAGAATATTCAATTAATTCAGTTTCAGCCTTTTAAATATATTCAAAACCTGTAACAAATTGAACAAATATAAATCAAACGTGAATGAAAAAATGAGCGTAGAATACTAGGAAATAATCCATTAAACATGATTTCGAATTGTATTTGTGCCTTGTTTAAATGATTTGCTTTTACAAATGACCTAAGATAAACTTGTCTCAATACAACAGTTTTTCAAACAATTCTTTAAATTTTTTATTTCTTTAATTCAATATTTATAATATTAATTATTCCAAAGTTTTTATTATTTCTGTTTGTTTTAGGATAGATGCTAGTGCCACTCTGTTCCCGTAGGAAGAGCGCGACTCGGTCATCTACCTAATGGCAAGAGTGGAGCAGCAAGAATGGCAGGTGATGGAGACAACGAGAAGAAAGCAGCCACGCGTTATGAAGACACGATTGAATGCAACTGGGCGGGGAGCAATCCGAAATAAGAGATTCATAAAACGCTACTTGACGAGAAACGTGGCACATAAGCGCGAAGAAGTTTGGAGGAAGAACGTGAAAGTGATAATGAAGGTAGGGACTGATCGATTATTTTGTCTCCCCGGCGCGTCAATGCTATAATAATTAGTGTTGTAAGTAGAGTGCATGCTATATATCAGAAGGTGGCAGCGTTCTTCCTATGGTTGAATGTGATATCCAGCACTGACCTACACGTCACCTTGAGGGATTTGTCATTCTAGTTCTCACCTCAAGCGGGGGAGCGCCAGATCTGAGATAAGCTCTAAACTCCCGACTAATTGCGACTGTCGTACCTCAAAAAAGTGTTAATTAAGATTTATTGATGACTGGGTCTAAAAGACAATTTTCTACCTGGAATTAGTCTTAACTCTGAAATTATACCAATTGCAGCTTGGTGACTTCTATATTGCTACTTTGGGGACGGAGATTTTTATGGAATAATTACCTAAAAATTGACATTTTTAGGAAATCCATTTGAATACATTGAGAAAGTACGGGACGTAATACTTTTTTACATAACTTGCGACTGGATATTACTTAATGTAGGTTAATGGGAAGCAAATGAAGTTGTGCGAAAATAAAATTGTGTTCCCTTGCACTAAACAGCTCGTTTTGCGTTACAACAGTATTTAGGTAAGCGGCGATGAGGTAATGTAATAAGTGGGGAGAGAGGAAGCGCCAAGAATGAGGGAGAGATGATCGCGCGCGGACCATGCGGATTGACAGGGGAGTTCATCATTCGCTTGGCACTGATCGGAGAGACTACCTATTAGGGCAGCCGGTCGCTAGAATTCTGCTCCCGAGAGCGGGCGAATTCGTCCTAGCTATTGTGTCTGAGTAATTAAACGATGCCACCGACGAGGAACAGGTCTATCACGTATACAACCGACCACTCTGACGTGTCTTGCCGCCCTCTGGCGCCTCCGCGCCCTTTCTACTTCCTGGCTCAGCCTAAACCCATCTTAGACACGCCCCCTTCCTGCTCAACCTAATGGTCTGTCTATTTGTGGCTTCCATAGACAAAGGCACATCCTGTCTTTTATGTATGCAAGCGTCACTATGCCACACTATCTAGCTTGTGTACCCGTTACCGTTTGAACTGGAATCCTAGGACCCGGAGGTCCCTTCGGAGCAGAACGGCGCGAATCGATGGCAGAAGTTGAAGTGGCATGGTGGGACTATGGAAGGGAGCTCTACGCAGGGTGGAAGAGCAGGGGCAGGGTGGTAACAAGGCGGGGAGTGGGAAGGGGCATAGGCGCACAGTGGGCTAAATGGCGATTCTAGACGGAACTAGCCTTAAATCTTTTGTTTTCAGTGATTCTAGGGAATGTAAACGGTTGTTAAGGTTGTGAAATTAATACACATTAAATATACTTCAGTTTCACACATTAATGATTATAATTACTAATGAATACAAATTATTATTATTATTCCATTACATCACGATTAAAGATCTTATGAGTCGGCTGAATATAAAATCTACTCCAGGTTGCAACCAGCTACCTAAGGAGCAGATTCGGTGACTATCAGTGCCTCTACAATACTTTACGCAAAATGTGGGCTGTTCCAAATAAAGCAATTTCTTGCACTTCCCAGTCTTTTGAATTACCTGAGAGTTTAGACAAGTTCTTACTCAAATTTTGCGGAACAAATCCCAGAGCTCCGATAACTATCGGGACGACCTGTGCTTTTACGCCCCACATTCGGCTGATCTCGATTTCCAAACTCTTGTATTTAAGACGTTTCTCTGCCTCCTTGGTAACGACGTTTTGATCGCAAGGTACAGCAACATCGATAAGTAAACACGATTTTTTGGCCAAATCCCGGATAACTATATCCGGTTTGTTTGCCGCTATCGTGCGATCAGTTTGAATTTGTTGGTCGTACAATATCGTACACAATCCAACAGACGTCACCGGTTTCGGTGAGTGTTCGTACCACTTGGGGCATGTGTTTGGAACTTCGAGGGCGGTACAGATCTGCCAGTGGAGGTAGCTACACACCCTGTCATGTCTTTTAAGGTATTCGGTCTTTGCTAGGATTGGACAAGCTGAGACAATATGATCAATGGTTTCTACTTGCTCCAGGCAAATGCGGCATTTGTCATCTTGGGAAATTTTGAGAACCGCTTTATCATAATGTCGTGTTCTCAAGGCCTGATCTTGGGCAGCTATTACAAGTGCTTCCGATTCTGGCTTCATCCTTCCCCTTTTAAGCCACATAAATGATTGATCTTTATTGATCTGCATCTTGTCCATTCTTTTTAGGTATTGACCGTGGAGTGGTTTGTCTCTCCACGATTTCTTTAACATTTTTTGTGTCTCACACTTCATGTTTAGCAGCATCAGAAGTTCAGTGTCTGTGTTATTCGACGTGTCTTGCCTAGTTTTTCTTCGCAATGTTTCTTGCTACACTAACAATGCCTCTGTTTCCCATTCTTCGGTCAGATTTCATGACCTGCCTCATTAGAGGGTCGTCTTGATGGCTGACTACATACTTACCCAACCCGACTATTGCGTTGTGCCAGGAGGCCTCAATTTGTCTGAGGCCTCTTCCTCCTTCCTTACGTGCCACATAAAGTCTATGTATATCAGCTCGAGGGTGGGAAACATGATGCATTGTCAACAGTTTTCTGGTTTTTCGATCCATGGTGCGAAGTTCTTGCTCAGTCCCAGTCCACTAGTCCAAACTGTATTCGGCTACAGGTACCGCCAAACTACCTATTGCAGATATTTTATTCCTGGAATTCAGAGCGGACTGCAGGACCAGTCTCACTCTTCTATAATACTCCCTACGAATTCTCTCTTTCATTCTGTCATTCGAGATGGTTTCACATTCTTCAATGCCCAGATATTTGTAAGTTTTACCTGGCTCAAGATCTTGAATCACAGTGTGCGTATCAATTTCAATGTTCTCAGACGTTGTGAGTTTCCCTCTTTTTAAATTGATTTTGCACACTTGTCAAGAACAAACTTCATGCAGATGTCATTGCTAAAGTCATTCACGACAGACAGCATTGGGAGAGAATCGCTTCATTCTTGGCAAACACTTTCAGATCATCCATGTAAAACAAATGTGATACTGGCCTTTCATCACCATGGAGCTTAAAACCAAAGTCAGCTTGCGACAACTGTCTCGATAGTGGGATCAAACTAATGCAAAACAGCAGAGGGGATAGTGAATCTCCTTGAAAAATACCCCTGTTAATCTGAATACTTCTGGTTTCTACTGCTTCCTTTCCGCTGTGGATTAGTAACCTGGTACTCCACGACTTCATACTAGCCTTGCAAAACTCAACAAGTCTAGGAATGAAATCGATAGATCTCCAGGGTCTTCAAAATCCAATCGTGTGGTAACACTATCAAAGGCCTTTTGGTAGTCAATCCAAGCCATGCTCAAATTACGTTTGCGTTTCTTTACATCATTCAAGATGACTTTATTCAGTAGCAAGATTTCCTTACACCCATAAGAGCCTTTACGACATCCTTTTTGTTCAGCTGGCATTAGATGATTCTTATCTAGATGTCTATACATTTGTCAGCTATAGCTGAAGTTATAACTTTGTACAGTACTGGCAGACAAGTAATTGCCTGTAGTTCTTCGCCAAAGAGCTGTCTCCCGCTTTGGTAGCAAATACGTGATGCCGCGTGTGAGCCATTCCGGGATTTCCTTTGGGTTTTCAAAAATTTATTAACAGCCTTTGCTAGATGAGAATGTATTGCTGTTAATTTCTTAATCCAATAAATCTGGATCTTATCAATCCCGGGGGACTTCCAGTTTCCCATGTTCTTAATTGCTTGGAAGAGGTCCTCTTCCGAGAATTGGTGAACATCTTCCACTGTTTCTACAAGTTCATCGGCAGCATCAACTTCAGATTGAAGCCAAGATGCGTCTTTGTTGTAGGATCTGCTCTCTTCCCAGATTCCTGCCCAAAATGCTTCGACGTCATCTTTTGAAGGAGTAACAGCTTTGCCATTCGGTTTTTGAGTCAGATTGCGATAGAATCTCTTCGCGTCTGTTTCAAACAACCGGTTCTGTACACGGAAATCTATTCTACGTTTGTACCTTCTTATTCGTTGAGCCCATGCTTGAATTTTCTCTTTTAGCTTCTCAACTACCATTAGCCTGCTGGTATCATTTTCAATTTGGTATTTTTGTTCAACATTGAATATTTTTCGTTGAACTTTAGAGGTGTGCGTTGATTAGAAGATGCCTCAGCTAAGAATGATATTTCACGCCGGGTGCGGCTATCCGTTTCATAATTCTGTTCATCCATGGGGGTACAGAGCTGTTTACTCTGTTTTGCTGTCGACCGTCGGTGTTCTTGGCTGGCCCCAAAATTATCTGAGATACTAGATATCCAGTTGCATATATGATGTGATTGATTTCAGTAATATCTAGATCTCTGCCTGGGGTCTCCACCACCTCATTTAAGACAGAATTCACTGTTTCTATCACTCTTTTAGCTTTGGCATTTTCGTATATTCTCCTCAACGGTTCGCGAGATTCAAACGGAAGTTGACTAACTCTTTCTATCTCGCGCCGAAGGAGATTTCGCATCATGTCCTTATCGTGTAATTCATTGCCAGATGAGTTTTCACCACTGACGTGTGTTTCACTGGAAAGCGATGAACCTTCCACGGGATCATCATTTTCAAGTTCTACATGTTCGTCATGTGGATTGTTCGAGCGAAGTACATATTCCGCATTTCTCTCAATGTCAGCAAGTTGATCTGCTGTGAATTTTCCACTGCTGAGTATGTATCGTCGTTGACTGGCAAGCTTCTTTGAGTCTAGGGTAGGTCTCATATCTGGGGTTCCGGTCTCTCCATACCTTGAAAACTTCTATTTCAGAGCCCCCATTTTTCGCTTTTTGCGTAGTAAAAGCACCACATCACCTCCTTTAATTCATCCCGGGTCCATCTCTGACGATGGCTTCGAGCTACTGCCGGCTCTGGGTCCCTGGGACTAGCATCCGTGGGATGGCCAGACGTCGACAAGGTGACATTAGCTCGGTTTCTGAGCAGGTATGGGACATTGGCAGAACAAGGCACGTTAAGATTCATTACATTGCTTGTTCTATCCATTTTGCTCATTGGTTTGAATTGAAGATTCGCAGGACGCAAGTTCGAGTTCACAGATCACACTTAACCCTCGGGTTGTTTCCTGCCATCCGTTACTGCGACCCACAGTGGCCTCGGGGCATCCCCCCGCAGGGCCCAGCAAGGGGTCCCTCCGATCGCCAGTCGGCATTACTAAACCCTACGGGATTTTCACTGACTGCTGAAGGCAGCCTCCTTCGCTGGCTAATGCAAGGTTCGGGCCTCCACTCTAATCAGTGGCCTGGTGTGCCCAACCCAGTTTCTCTCCTGTACCCTCTATGGGCCGACAACAGGAAGTCCAAAGGGTTCATGACCCTTCCCTCTCTACTTACTTCCCACTCTCCTCAAAATGGAGTACTTCTTCGTCTGACCCTCACACTTCAACCCATTCAGCAAGGGAGGGCCCCACCGGTAGCTAGGCTACCACTGACATAGCTTTAAAGGCTCATGGGGGTACTCAAGCTCCACCACCAACTGCAAGGTCGTGTACTCCCTAGGTGGAGTTATTATTATTATTATTATTATTATTATTATTTTCCCATTACATCACGACTAAAGATCTTATGAGTCGGCTGAATATAAAATCTACTCCAGGTTGCAACCAGCTACCTAAGGAGCAGATTCGGTGACTATCAGTGCCTCTACAATACTTTACGCAAAATGTGGGCTGTTCCAAATAAAGCAATTTCTTGCACTTCCCAGTCTTTTGAATTACCTGGGAGTTTAGACAAGTTCTTACTCAAATTTTGCGGAACAAATCCCAGAGCTCCGATAACTATCGGGACGACCTGTGCTTTTACGCCCCACATTCGGCTGATCTCGATTTCCAAACTCTTGTATTTAAGACGTTTCTCTGCCTCCTTGGTAACGACGTTTTGATCGCAAGGTACAGCAACATCGATAAGTAAACACGATTTTTTCGCCAAATCCCGGATAACTATATCCGGTTTGTTTGCCGCTATCGTGCGATCAGTTTGAATTTGTTGGTCGTACAATATCGTACACAATCCAACAGACGTCACCGGTTTCGGTGAGTGTTCGTACCACTTGGGGCATGTGTTTGGAACTTCGAGGGCGGTACAGATCTGCCAGTGGAGGTAGCTACACACCCTGTCATGTCTTTTAAGGTATTCGGTCTTTGCTAGGATTGGACAAGCTGAGACAATATGATCAATGGTTTCTACTTGCTCCAGGCAAATGCGGCATTTGTCATCTTGGGAAATTTTGAGAACCGCTTTATCATAATGTCGTGTTCTCAAGGCCTGATCTTGGGCAGCTATTACAAGTGCTTCCGATTCTGGCTTCATCCTTCCCCTTTTAAGCCACATAAATGATTGATCTTTATTGATCTGCACCTTGTCCATTCTTTTTAGGTATTGACCGTGGAGTGGTTTGTCTCTCCACGATTTCTTTAACATTTTTTGTGTCTCACACTTCATGTTTAGCAGCATCAGAAGTTCAGTGTCTGTGTTATTCGACGTGTCTTGCCTAGTTTTCTTCGCAATGTTTCTTGCTACACTAACAATGCCTCTGTTTCCCATTCTTCGGTCAGATTTCATGACCTGCCTCATTAGAGGGTCGTCTTGATGGCTGACTACATACTTACCCAACCCGACTATTGCGTTGTGCCAGGAGGCCTCAATTTGTCTGAGGCCTCTTCCTCCTTCCTTACGTGACACATAAAGTCTATGTATATCAGCTCGAGGGTGGGAAACATGATGCATTGTTAGCAGTTTTCTGGTTTTCGATCCATGGTGCGAATTTCTTGCTCAGTCCAGTCCACTAGTCCAAAACTGTATTCGGCTACAGGTACCGCCAAACTACCTATTGCAGATATTTTATTCCTGGAATTCAGAGCGGACTGCAGGACCAGTCTCACTCTTCTATAATACTCCCTACGAATTCTCTCTTTCATTCTGTCATTCGAGATGGTTTCACATTCTTCAATGCCCAGATATTTGTAAGTTTTACCTGGCTCAAGATCTTGAATCACAGTGTGCGTATCAATTTCAATGTTCTCAGACGTTGTGAGTTTCCTCTTTTTAAATTGATTTTTGCACACTTGTCAAGACCAAACTTCATGCAGATGTCATTGCTAAAGTCATTCACGACAGACAGCATTTGGGAGAGAATCGCTTCATTCTTGGCAAACACTTTCAGATCATCCATGTAAAACAAATGTGATACTGGCCTTTCATCACCATGGAGCTTAAAACCAAAGTCAGCTTGCGACAACTGTCTCGATAGTGGGATCAAACTAATGCAAAACAGCAGAGGGGATAGTGAATCTCCTTGAAAAATACCCCTGTTAATCTGAATACTTCTGGTTTCTACTGCTTCCTTTCCGCTGTGGATTAGTAACCTGGTACTCCACGACTTCATACTAGCCTTGCAAAATCAACAAGTCTAGGATGAAATCGATAGATCTCCAGGGTCTTCAAAATCCAATCGTGTGGTACACTATCAAAGGCCTTTTGGTAGTCAATCCAAGCCATGCTCAAATTACGTTTGCGTTTCTTTACATCATTCAAGATGACTTTATTCAGTAGCAAGATTTCCTTACACCCATAAGAGCCTTTACGACATCCTTTTTGTTCAGCTGGCATTAGATGATTCTTATCTAGATGTCTATACATTTTGTCAGCTATGGCTGAAGTTATAACTTTGTACAGTACTGGCAGACAAGTAATTGGCCTGTAGTTCTTCGCCAAAGAGCTGTCTCCCGCTTTGGGTAGCAAATACGTGATGCCGCGTGTGAGCCATTCCGGGATTTCCTTTGGGTTTTCAAAAATTTTATTAACAGCCTTTGCTAGATGAGAATGTATTGCTGTTAATTTCTTAATCCAATAAATCTGGATCTTATCAATCCCGGGGGACTTCCAGTTTCCCATGTTCTTAATTGCTTGGAAGAGGTCCTCTTCCGAGAATTGGTGAACATCTTCCACTGTTTCTACAAGTTCATCGGCAGCATCAACTTCAGATTGAAGCCAAGATGCGTCTTTGTTGTAGGATCTGCTCTCTTCCCAGATTCCTGCCCAAAATGCTTCGACGTCATCTTTTGAAGGAGTAACAGCTTTGCCATTCGGTTTTTGAGTCAGATTGCGATAGAATCTCTTCGCGTCTGTTTCAAACAACCGGTTCTGTACACGGAAATCTATTCTACGTTTGTACCTTCTTATTCGTTGAGCCCATGCTTGAATTTCTCTTTTAGCTTCTCAACTACCATTAGCCTGCTGGTGTCATTTTCAATTTGGTATTTTTGTTCAACATTGAATATTTTTCGTTGAACTTTAGAGGTGTGCGTTGATTTAGAAGATGCCTCAGCTAAGAATGATATTTCACGCCGGGTGTCGGCTATCCGTTTCATAATTCTGTTCATCCATGGGGGTACAGAGCTGTTTACTCTGTTTTGCTGTCGGCCGTCGGTGTTCTTGGCTGGCCCCAAAATTATCTGAGATACTAGATATCCAGTTGCATATATGATGTGATTGATTTCAGTAATATCTAGATCTCTGCCTGGGGTCTCCACCACCTCATTTAAGACAGAATTCACTGTTTCTATCACTCTTTTAGCTTTGGCATTTTCGTATATTCTCCTCAACGGTTCGCGAGATTCAAACGGAAGTTGACTAACTCTTTCTATCTCGCGCCGAAGGAGATTTCGCATCATGTCCTTATCGTGTAATTCATTGCCAGATGAGTTTTCACCACTGACGTGTGTTTCACTGGAAAGCGATGAACCTTCCACGGGATCATCATTTTCAAGTTCTACATGTTCGTCATGTGGATTGTTCGAGCGAAGTACATATTCCGCATTTCTCTCAATGTCAGCAAGTTGTTCTGCTGTGAATTTTCCACTGCTGAGTATGTATCGTCGTTGACTGGCAAGCTTCTTTGAGTCTAGGGTAGGTCTCATATCTGGGTTCCGCTCTCTCCATACCTTGAAAACTTCTATTTCAGAGCCCCCATTTTTCGCTTTTGCATAGTAAAAGCACCACATCACCTCCTTTAATTCATCCCGGGTCCATCTCTGACGATGGCTTCGAGCTACTGCCGGCTCTGGGTCCCTGGGACTAACATCCGTGGGATGGCCAGACGTCGACAAGGTGACATTAGCTCGGTTTCTGAGCAGGTATGGGACATTGGTAGAACAAGGCACGTTAAGATTCATTACATTGCTTGTTCTATCCATTTTGCTCATTGGTTTGAATTGAAGATTCGCAGGACGCAAGTTCGAGTTCACAGATCACACTTAACCCTCGGGTTGTTTCCTGCCATCCGTTACTGCGACCCACAGTGGCCTCGGGGCATCCCCCCGCAGGGCCCAGCAAGGGGTCCCTCCGATCGCCAGTCGGCATTACTAAACCCTACGGGATTTTCACTGACTGCTGAAGGCAGCCTCCTTCGCTGGCTAATGCAAGGTTCGGGCCTCCACTCTAATCAGTGGCCTGGTGTGCCAACCAGTTTCTCTCCTGTACCCTCTATGGGCCGACAACAGGAAGTCCAAAGGTTCATGACCCTTCCCTCTCTACTTACTTCCCACTCTCCTCAAAATGGAGTACTTCTTCGTCTGACCCCTCACCTTCAACCCATTCAGCAAGGGAGGCCCCACCGGTAGCTAGGCTACCACTGACATAGCTTTAAGGCTCATGGGGTACTCAAGCTCCACCACCAACTGCAAGGTCGTGTACTCCCTAGGTGGAGTTATTATTATTATTATTATTATTAATTATTATTATTATATTCCTCCACGACTAAAGATGTTATGAATTGGCGAATATAAAATTACTCCAGGTTTAAAACCAAAAGCTACCTAGGATGCATATTCCGGTGACTGTCCGTGCCATCTACAATACTTTTACGCAAAATGTGGGCTGTTCCAAATAAAGCAATTTCTTGCACTTCCCTTTCTTTTGAATTACCCTGGGAGTTTAGACAAGTTCTTACTCAAATTTTGCGGAAAATCCCAGAGCTCGATAACTACGGGACGAACATGTGCTTTTACGCCCCACATTCGCCGTCTCTGTTTCCAAACTCCTTTATTTAAGACGTTCCACTCTGCCTCCTTGGGTAACGACGTTGTTTGATCGCAAGTTTACAGCAACATCGATAAGTAACACTATTTTTTGCCAAATCCCGGATAACTATTATCCTGTTTGTTTTGCCGCTATCGTGCGATC
>JAHLJT010008756.1:21464090-21491526 GCA_031308135.1 Acheta domesticus | reverse complement strand
GTTTCCTACCAACTGATAGTGAGCACCGTACAGAATTCTCTAGGCTGCAGCCAAGGATTCTTCTCAAAGTGCTTAGGGCGTAGTCGCATCCCCAGAGGGCGCCTCTGGATTCGAACCCCGTCCCCTCCCCCCTCCCTCCACCCCTCAACCGCCCGCGGCACGCGCACTCCGCCAGACCCTGCGGCTGCCGGCGGCCCCGCGCCGAGAATCGAAGAGAGCTGCATTTTATCGCCAAGTTGAAGGTTCAATGCGCCACATCAAGAAGAAACTTCACTGCGCTTTTCAGCGGCCCCACAAGCGCGGAGCGCGCGCGGTGAGCGAAATATGCCGCCAAGAAGAAGAAGAAGAATAGGAAGAAGAAGAAGAAGAAGAAGAAGGAGCAAGGGCAGGGGCAGGGGCAGGGGCAGAAAGAGCCAGTGAAAGCTCCTTGGGAGCAAGTTACAAGTGCACTTTCAAGAAGACAATAACAGTTCCCTTTCAAAAAGCTTTTCATCCTTGGTCCAACTGTCGACGGCTTCGAAAGAAGTCTCCAAATAACAAATAATTAAATCTGAGACATTCATTTCCTAGGACGATTGCTGCACTTACTGACGAAGTAAAAGTTTCCGGCCAGGCGGAGTGTAGTAGCTACAAATCCGAGAGAGAGAGACAGAGACAGAGGGAGATGGAGACAGAAATGAAATTGAACTTACCGTAGCGGCGACGGCGAGGGCCACCGGGCGATGTCGGCGGCGACGGCGAAGGCGAGCGCGACGGCGAAATGGCGAGAGGCTGAAAGCGAAAAGAAGCGTTGAAATTACGGGCGCGATTGCGAAGCGAGTGCGGGGTGATACGTCAACATGGCGCGCTTTGGATCCGTCCGGAAGCGCCCGTTCCCGGCGCGGGGCGGAGAGCCGGGCGACGCTAGATGAAAGCGGATTTTTCTGGACGAAGTCGCCGGCAGAAATGAGCCGCTCCGAAGAGGTGGTGACGGGGAGAGTTAGGGAGCAGGGCGGGAAGGGGAAGGAGGTACGGAGTAGGAGGGGAGTGGGGGGAGAGGGAGAACGAGACGAGAGGAGGAGGAGGAGAGGGCTCTGTCAGAGATGGACGCAGCCGAGGACGTGGCGGAGGTGAAAGAGGAGAAATCATTTTACATTATGTCACTATTAACATAACTCTTTAACAAAATACCAACGTATTCAGCATATGAAAATAACATAAGAATGTGGTTGGTAATACACATAAGACCGTACGTTATTCAACTTTAAATACCCTGAAACAAGATCATTGTAGACAGAATCATGAGTCGGCGTCTTCCTGAATCCACATTCAAAGTCGTTTCTTTGGTAAAGCTTATAAGGTTTCCAAAAAAGCTCAAATGCAAACAACTGAAAATACCATAATATACCATAATATTATACCATAATATATTAGAGGAGATGTGAAGAAAGATGAGGTGGAGGTGGAGAAAGAAGCGGCGATGGAGGCCGAGGCTGTCAGAAGAGGTAAGAAGGGAGACGGAGAGGATACTGGCCCAGGAAAGGAAGGTGAAGGAGAAATGAAAGCGAAGAGGCACGCCAGAATAAAGGCACCTGCGCAAAAAAATTTGTTGCAAGAAACTCCTTTCCGCGTACTATAAAAGCTTTGATACTCGCACAGAGCATCTCTGCACGCCGCCGGCAATCGATTTGTAGTAGTAAACGATTAAAATGATTGACATATCCAGGAGAAGATATAGTTATATTTCTCTTAAGAATTTATGGAGTTAAACGCTTCTTTTCATTAACTGAATTGTGATTATTTTAATATTATGTTGAAATAGTATAAACATAGGTAACAACTCAGGTAACTTATAACATCTCAGGTAGAAATCAATCCTAATCTGAAAGTGGTGAGCTTTCAATTGTGACCATCTTAAATTGTTTTGAAGATCTGCAAATAAAATTAAATGTTCCAATGCTATAGAAGTCACTTATGTACTTTCCAAATTCATGTTAAGATGCGTTTAAATATCACGTGATCATTTCTTGTAATGAACTCATCAACGCATTAAAGACTTCACAGTAATCAATAAGAAAATTTCACTTGGAAGGAAGTGCTATGATTCAGCAGAAAAAAGCGGGTCAAGATTTTAATGTTTTAAATAGCGCTAAGCAGTTGGATACTGAATTACCAACTTTAAACTGGTTGAAACAGATTTACAGAAAAAACGTTTAAAGTTTAAATAGTTCTGTAAACGAGTAAGGCAACTATGTCATGTTTTAATCTGTGGACAGGTAACATATGCCACATCAAAGTTTAAATTAACAACTTGCGATAACATAATTGTTTCACTTCACAAACTGGAAAAATGTACACATTTACTTTCAGTTCTTTTCAGTACTTCAATTTAATTAATATTGTAATAATTTGCCTAGTATTACGAAGGCGTTATAGCATTCCTACGAGTCTATGATTAATAAAATTACACACCTGCAACTTCAAGGCTAGGGTTATAAGCGCGTGCCGGAGGATCTGCTAGGGTCAATCCCCTGGTGCCAAGGACCGCGAGAAAATTAATTCGATAGTGGCAAAGCCGTCGCGTGGACAAAGGCAGATCCCGGACAAGAGCTCACCACGAAGCCCTGCCTCGGCCCCGGCGGCCGCCGCCCGGAGCGTAACACGGCCGGAGATGTCGGCGGTCGCCCCGAGAAGGATATATCCTCCGACGAGGAAATCACCCCCGCGGACGGACAAGGCAAAGTGGGCGGGGAAGGAGACGAAACAAGCGGCACGAATAGGGGAGAAAACGGGTGACTGTCGGACGCATTGGTAGAGCGGGGCGGGGCGGATGGGCGCGGGCTGGAAGAACCGGGTGTTAAGTGTTGGGAGAGTGACGCGAGACAGGGTGTCAGGAGAGTAGGTGAGGACAGCGAGAGGTAGGGGCGGAGCGGCGCGAGGTGAGTGGAGTGGGAAAGGGAATGACGTGGGGAGGTGGGAATCATGTCGAGATGCCGAGGCGTCAAGCTGGGGAAAGTGGGTCCTTGTGGGTGGAGTGAAGCGGGTCGAGGTGGGTTCAATTTCAACCCATCGAAGGCAATATATTATTATTATTATTATTATTACTCCACAACATCACGACTATAGATCTTATGAGTCGGCTGAAAATAAAATCTACTCCAGGTTGCAACCAGCTACCTAAGGAGCAGATCTATGGACTGTCGGTGCCTCTAGAATACTATACAATACAGCACTATACAACACAGCACAAAATGTGGGCTGTTCCAAATAAAGCAATTTCTTGCACTTCCCAGTCTTTTGAATTACCTGGGAGTTAAGCCAAGTTTATTATTATTATTATTATTATTATTATTATTATTATTATTATTACTATTCAAAGTTTCTAAAATTTATTGTGGTATTGATAAGATGTTGACAATATTCATGGATGAAATATTGAAGGTCATCATTGTCAACTTTAATTTATTGGGGGGACCGACTTTCGACTGCTTTGCCATCAACTGTCTCTGCGATTAGAGACGAAAGACCCACTGTCTCTCGACATTTGCCACCCATTGCTATACTGATGATGTTGGATAAGCTGTCGAATGCCGGTTCCTATAATAAATTCAAAATGACAATGATGACCTTCAATATTTCATCCGTTCCTAAAATTTTGCCGACATGCCACAACATATATAGCCATAAACTGCAGGCAGAATTTTGTCCCTAATCAATATGTAAATCATATGGTAAAACGGCGGGGTTACTAATAGTTTCCTTTCCCGCCGCTAGTTGCGCAGAGAAGCTCGTGGTATGCTACGGTGCCACGAAGCGTGCCATTGCTACGACTAGAAGACCTGACACCACTGCCCTAAATAGTAGCAGTGGTGTTTTCCAAACCCATTATTTGAAGTACGCGAGGACTAAACAGTCTCGTGTTGATTCAGACGTTCGCTAAGCGGCAACGGCCCCTTACTGAGGTGGCGGAAACAGCGACGAAGCGGCGTAGCAGAAGTTACCAATCTGGAAACCGCCACCATGACGTCGCAAGCGACCGCGAAAATTCGCGAGATAAGGGGGCGACTTGCGTAATGTGCCGAGGAGCGACGGCAGAGGCGGAGGTGGCTTATCAGTGAAAGACGCAGGAGGAGGCGAGAGCCATTAATCTCGACCCGAGATTGATCCCGCCTCGCCCGCGTAAACCCGCGTGAATAATACACGCGCCACCGCGTCTCTCCTCCCAACTTCTCCAGCGCGCGCCGCTTCTTCTGAGGGGGCGGCGCCGAGGCCTCCGCCGAAAGCCTTGATGCGGCGCGACGTCGCGTGGACCTGCGCTCGAGAGACAAATGAATGTGCGAGAGGACTGCGGGCGGCGGGAAGGAGCGTCAATTGATAAGTTTAATTCTTACATATCAATATCTTGGTCCATCATTCAAAAGATAGAAAAAAATCTTGAAATAACAGTTTATATAATATTAAATGAAATACATATACATCACAACGTTTCGGAAATAACTGGTTTCCATCATCAGGTGACAAAACAAATAAATATAATATTATAACAATGGCTTGGTTTACTTCTCTCATTTTGATATGTTAGTTGTAATGGTAGTTTAATTTCTTAGCACTTTGCACTAGTAGGGCATGACAAGCCACCCATGAGTGCACTTTGCGGTCGGAGGTTTCTGAGCACTGCGAGCTCCTACAACTCGTAAGGCATGTGTTCAATCTCGCGAACAATTACAAGGAAACTCGCCAGCAGGGTGCAGCCTCAAATTGTCTTTCCCCCGCGCGGCCAACATTTCTTCGGCTGCCCCACCTTCAAAGTTTCTCACGGCTCAAGCTAGGCGATACAAAACATAAGAAATGAAACACAGATGTTCAGGGAGCAAACGACTCTCGTTGAGCCCTCTGGCCGCAAGCGCCGAACCGCCGCGTACTTACTGTAAGCCGGGGAAGGGGCGGCAGGCTCGGCCTCCCCCGGCGGGCGCGCGGCCCTCAAGCCATTAGCCCTTTACCTGCTTTTCTCAGACTTCGGCGGCCAGACATATTTACAAACATTCCAGATATCGCTACGTGCCTCCCGCCCCAATACTGGCGTTAGAATTCGCCGACAACGAACGCATCTGCTAGGCAGCCGCAGCCGCGCCCGCGCCCGCGCCCTTTCTCTCAACCAGCATCGCGGTTCCCGTGAGAAAATACCAAACCTTGCTAATGAGATGCAGCCATCGCGGGCACAGCCAGTGCCACCCGCAAGTCACGTGACGCACTTCAAAACATAACAACGAATAGCGAGCATCTCTTGTGGCACACTACGTCTCACCGTACATCATAGGCTAGCTGCAATTGTCACGTGACTCTTCCCCCTCTGCACTCGGAAACATACGTTCAAATAAATACGGCAACTTCGCTCCCACGCGCCACTCTTATGTCAAACTATCAGTCAATTTCGCTGCTACTACGCAGGCACTTCAATGTCATTTCTACTATGTGAAACTACCATGTCAAACTCTGTCACTGCTATGTCGAACTTCTAAGTCAAACTACTATACTGCTGCTACAATTACTGCTCTGTTCACTACTATGTGAAACTACGCAGTCACACTTCTACGTCAAAAACTCTACTACTGCGCAGTCACTCTTCAGTCAATCTCACTACTACTATTACGCAGTCACTCTATCAGTCAATCTCACTGCTACTATTACGCAGTCACTCTTCAGTCAATCTCACTGCTACTTCTACGCAGTCACTCTACGTCAAACTACTATTACTGCTGCTACAACTACTACTCTACTCGTCGGACAGCCTGCGAACGAGTCAGCTGTCCTTGCTCTGCCTATCAAGGCTCCGGCAATCAATCGGCGCGGCCAGCAGGCCGCGATCAACAGTACGGGCCGCTCCAGCACGCGAGTACGCGCCCATGGTGACATCCAGCCTACCAGCCGTAACATCCGCAGCCCATTTCTACGGACGGCACGCACACACTCAGCCGTCTGACCTGGGTTGGTGCTTGCTCTACTCTCATCAAACTGTAAGTGTAAACTTCAAGCAAGAAGAAACTTAAATCACAAACATTCAATGGTCCTCCGGCTTACTGCCTAACTACTTACTTGTAAACTAATCAATATTTCAAGAATTAAATGCAATTTATTCACAAGTGCATTGCCTTTCATTTGCCCCTACGAAACAATCTCCTGAAACCTGATCTGACCCTGTATGTAGTCGCTTCGCAGAACGGACCTCACACCGCGCTGCATCCACTACAGCATGTCTAAGATGACAGTGGAAAATGGCGGCACAACTCGAAGCCGACACTCGGCATTACCCCGTTCCAACTCGTTCTCACATTATTGTATCAAAATTGTTTAAAAACGAATAGTAGCTCGAATCGATTCAACATAGAACCATTTATTTTACATACTAGGAAAATACGTGGGCATCTGTGGCTTTCCCTACGAGTTAATTAAAGATTTAGATGTGGCATCTTAGACATGCCCTAGGAGTTATTGATACGAGCTAGAGTCCATTATTCTCGTGGCATCTATGACATGACGTACGAGCTGAAGGACGTGTATTATCCCCGTTGCTTACAAGTGCAAACGATTGATGTGCGTTATCTGATTTTCTCATTTTAAAAGTGTTTTTTGCTGCCAAACAGGATGGCCGAGGTGGCTAAAGCGTGTGCCGACTCAGTGCCTCGATTGGAAGGGTTGCGAATAAGAGTCTCGCCACGGGAATGGGTTGCTCGTCCCTTGTCATTCGTGTATGTATGTGTTGTCGCGGAAGGCCTTGTGATCACATACACTTAGGGCCCACATGTGTATTAATTCCTAGTGTAAAGTTTAATACGTGTCCCCATAGTGGTATCCGACACGGATAGTCGAAATCAGCATCCACTGAAGCTGGAGAAATCCCGAGGAAGAAAATTTATGTTTTGTTGCTAATTTTATTCGTCCTCGGTTCCTTTGTCTTCTTTTCTGCGCCGCTATTCGCCCTTTAAGAACACCGCTTTTGAAAAGCATGGCGCGCCGCCGCCTCTTCTTTTCCCTTTTCTTATCCTTCTCCTTCTTCTTCTCCTTCTTCTTCTTCTGCTTCTTCTCCTCCTTCTTCTTCTGTTTCTTCTTCTTCTTCTGGATATCCGGCCCGTAATAGTCTTTTAGAGAAGTCAGTAGTCAATCGTTGCCCCCGACGTAACTAGTACATTTATTCTCAGTTTGTCTACTAAAGCAAAGAAATTATCCATTAAAACGTAATAATACATTTATGACAGATTTGTCAATTTCTAGCAAAATTAAACATTTTCAATCCAAAGTATCTTGAATTTGTAATGGTATTTTATTAAGAAAGCAATAATTCCATGACTTCCTACGTTCAGATGACGAGATATAACAGCAAGATTCTTGTGTATTGTAAGAGGTCTCTGCCCTTAAGGAAAAATTCTTACCTTTTAGAGACTTCTCAATTTTCACATAATTTCTCTACAACAAATAACAGAATGATTTAATAAAATACAATACAAAACGAAAACAAGTAAGGAATTCACGAAGTACATTCTTAATTCTGAATGAATATTTCTTACTTTAGAATTTCATTGGTCATTCGATTAAAATGAATAAGTTTAATTCTTTATATTATCGTAAATATTTAGCACGCAACATTATAATTTCTTTTAAACGAGTTTAACACGGAGAGAATAATGTTCTAAACACCTTCAGAAAAAGTAAACATTTGATAAAATATTTAGGTCAACAAATCACATCTTCACAAAACACTTCACAGTGGCTCACTGTAAATCGCTTTTCACAACATATCACGCAAGCGTAGACTCGGCAACAGAACGATAACAGCAAAAGGATGTCGCGTGTGGATGGGAGAGCTTAGTCGACTCGAGCCCAAGACGGAACGTCGAATTTGTCGCCGAAATCGCCCACTTCCACTCACCCACACACAAATCCGAAACTTCGCGAGAAAGGCGCAGAAAAACCTAGAGACACAAGTTCGCAACTTGTAGAAACGACGATCTAAAAATACAGGGTCCCTTTCTTATTTTCGCTCGCTCCTTCGCGCGTCATCAATCAAAGAAGGCGGGCGGGGCAGAGCGGCGAGGCGAGGCGAGGCGCGTATCCAACTCCCACCTACAGGACCGCCAGTGCGTTCGCAAAAATAAAATAAAGTTTTGGGAGTGGGAGAGATTTTTCGGCGCCACACCAACCTACGGCTCCCTGCATCGTCCCGCGCGTTGTTCGGCGCTTTGAGCAATTTATTTCCTGTGAAGTCTTCTCGGGTGGCCGAAAAGGAGACGTCCGCCCCCTCCCCCCTCCCCCACCCCTGTCCTCGATGCTAAAGGGTGGAGCAGGTGCCCGAGTCGGGGAAGTCTGCAAGCAGCAACTTCTGCGGAGTCCGCCGCTCGGCGCGGAGTGGCACGATAAAGACAATCGCGCGAAAGATATGATGGTTATACGCGCAGTAAACTGCGATTACTCCACAAGAACGACGCGTTGTAATCGCCGAAGGAGAAATATTTCGGAAGACTATAGTGCAGTTCCAGATATTTCTCCGTGAATCATGGTGTTATGACTGCTTTCGGCTAGTTGGCTACATGGCTAATGTACGTGCCGGGTGCCTTTGAAATATAGCTGAGGGAGGAGGTAAGGTGCAGAAGTTGTGCTTGAAACGCCACATGAGAATTGCGAGTACGTATACATTTGCATTATATTTTCGGCTACGTTGCTTCAATTTTCAGCAAAAATTGATCTAGTCTGTTAGTGAATATTGTGTACTAATGCTCCTTTGCACCATATAACATTTCTAAGTTAATTACATTTCACAGTTTTACAATCATATTATTTGCTTTCTATAGAATCTTTCAGCCTAATATCTTGTAAAATACTATATACTTAACTACCAGAAAACAATTATCAACCCTTATTCTCACAACAAAATAACGTAATTACATAGAATCAAAAGAATTGCCACTAATTTCCAAAAGTATTCGTAATCGAAATCCAGAATAATTTAATACAACTTATTTTGCTCTACACGCAATCAACTAACATAAAGTAGGTTATAAATAAACTTTGCATGCTTTTAGGGGTAATAAGAGTGAACCTGATGTTGTTGTAAATGATAAAGAACCAGTAAAGGAGAATGTTTTACAGGTAATTGAAGACAGCGTTCTAGAGTAGGTAACATCAATATGTATTATTTCATTTACGAGGCTGTATCTACCATTTGTTTAGTGCTGTGCAAATAATACTTTACTGAAGTGAGAAAAGTCGTGTCAAAGCGTCTGAGTCTTGTGAGAAAAATATAGTTTACAGTGCATGCACTTTTGTAATTGTTCTATTCTCTGTTCAAATAATAAAGAACATAAACTGCAGAAATTAAATTTATTTTTAAAACAATTTTTGCACAAAATGCCAAAGTGTGTAGTAAATAGCATTACAAGAGGTAGAAAGACAAAAACAAACTCCTAGTATTACCTATCGCGAATACTTTTGTTCCCCTACGGAAGCCTACATGTGACATTCGAAATTGTCTGGAAGTCGGTAGACCCTGCTCCTGCATTAAGATGAAGGAGAGATGACATAGATGAAAGGTGAAATAGAGAGGAGAGAGTCAGGGAGAGAAAGAGAGAGAGCATTTCCTTGTAATAACTCATAACTGCGCTAATTTCAACGAAGGCAAATTTCGACACTCGGAGTCACTCTCTGAGACTTTCAGATCATGAAGCACATCATTAATGATTTCCAAAAACCATCTTTGAGAAAAATACCAAAAACCAGAAATGACAAACATTGTCGTGTTGATCACGCTATCGACATAATCTCATTATCAACGATCATCGCAGGTGCATCTTCCATTTCCGAGAAAAGTCTACCTGCGAGGTAACGCGATCTTTTCGTTACCGTTCGCGTTTTTTACTCGCGCTCTGCGGAGTGATGCCCGCAGGCACGGCCTGTCTGCCCCACATCGTCCGTAAATTGCGTCTGGCGCGGGCCGGGGGCAGGGGAGGGGGCAGGGGAGGGAGCTGGGGAGGGGGCAGGGGAGAGGGCAGGGGAGGGTAAGGGGAGGGGGCTGGAGGGAGCCGCTCCAGAGGCTTCTTGGGGTAATCACTGCGAGAATGGAGGAGTGGCACGCGCGCACCTGCTCGGCTGGAGCCCGCCCCGCCGCAATTGCCGCTCCTCCGCGCTGCACCTGCCCGAGGCTCTCCAAACAGCCCCTCCCCACGCCCCCGCCCGCGGCTTCATGACTCCGTTCTCGCCACTGCGTCCACTCGTCCTGGATGTCCACATCGGTTGAATAATTGATTGATGGTTCTGGATGCGACATTAGCAAAAGTAATTAGTTCCCTTAGGGTGGTGCACCATTTTTTAATAGCAGGAGGTGGTGGTGGTCTTGCCCCGCTGGCTGACGAGATCCGGCACCGACCTATGTCGACTTGTAAGCATTATCCGAAACCAGGTATTTCCCCCCACCAGAACCAGCTCTAAGCTACTGACTGGTCTCTCGACGTGTGTGGTAGTGGGAGATGCATACACTTTTAGGTGTGCGTGTATGTAAGTATGGGGTGAGGATAGGACAAGGAAGAGGAAGGAAGTATAGGGTGCAGTCTCCGGCCCGATTGTTTGGGCACTGCTCCGGCATTCGCCTGGTGTTGATCGGAGAAAATACGGAAGCAACCGATCAGAGCACCTTGCTACTATAATAGAATTATCCTCCAGACAATGGTCGAATTCGACCTAGCTGACGTCATCACTCCCATCGTCGTCTTTGTCACATCATCGTCGCTCTCGTCTCCTTCGTGCTATTTCAGTTCATATGGGTGACCAAAAGCAACTGATCATTGAATTTGCGACATTATTTTTCAATTAATGATTGACGATGACTTATTTATTTACTCATTACCTGCTCACTTGTCTTCACCACGCTACGATTACAATACGACACCCCTGTATTACATGACACGTGATTTCCCACCCTTGTAATGAACGATCCATCTTTCACAACAAATACTATAACTACGGTAAGTAATAAATTATAAATAATTATTCACGGGTTCAGGAGTGGTTATTCATGCGAAAGTCAGGTAGTCACTCTATTTCAGGATCTAGCAGATGAAATTGACGCGGGCGGGAGAGTAGATGCAGTAGTTATAGATTTTGCTAAAGCATTTGATGTCGTTCCACACGATCGGCTTGTACAGAAATTAATGAATTCAGGCATAGATCCCAGGGTGGTGGCGTGGATTAGCGAGTTTCTGCGAGATAGAAAACAGAAAGTCCGAATTGGACAAGAGTTATCTTCCGGGGCAAGCGTTACGTCATGAATACCGCAAGGGAGTGTCATTGGACCCCTTCTGTTTCTAGCTTTCGTCAATGATCTGCCGGCGCAATTAACCTCAAATGTTCGGCTATTTGCAGGCGATTGCATAATATATCGTAGTATTAACTCGAAAAGAGATGAAGAAATACTGCAAAAGGATCTTGATGCGTTATATTACTGGGCGGAAAATAACGGAATGTCCATAAATAGCTCTAAAAGTAAATCCATCACTTTTGGCAGGGGTCATAATTACAGTGAAACACATTACCGTTTAAATAATGACATTATTCCGAGAGTTTCCTCGTGCAAGTACCTAGGAATTCATTTCGATAGTAAATTAAGTTGGAAAAAACACGTAGATTTTGTTGTAGGGAAAGCCTGGAGATCTCTTCACTTTCTAATGCGCATCCTAAAAAAGAGTGCGGCAAACGCGAGGGAAATTGCTTATTTATCTCTTGTTCGTCCAATAATGGAATATGGAACAATTTGTTGGGATCCGCACAAGATTATGCAGTGTAAACACTTGGAAAGGATTCAGCATAGGGCAGCTAAATTTACTTTCAGGGACAAGAAAACGGCAGGGTGGGATTCACTCAAAAACAGGCGATCAGTAGCAAGACTCTGCGCCTTGTATAAAGCTTATAATGGTCATCCAGCTTGGAAAGAAATTAATCGGCGGCTATGTATTCCTACATACATCAGTAGAGTGGATCACAGGCACAAAATAAATTTAAGACTGCAGAGAACGGATGTCGGGAAATTTTCTTTTACAAATCGAACGATTACGGAATGAAATAGATTGCCTGCAAAAACCTTTGAACCCTTTCCTCAAAGTGTTCAGCAGTTTAGGAAATTAATTTAGGGTATTATTAAGTAAATGATGGAGCATAGTGGGTTATATAGCGATGCATAAGTGTTATATTGTGAAGTGAGGTGTAGTGCAGTGTATAGCAGAGAAATAAAGAAGGAAATGTTTTCAGGTCTTAGTGAAGTGAAGTGCAGTGAAGTGCAGTGTGATACTAATGCAGTGTGTGTGTGTGTGTGTGTGTGTGTGTGTGTGTGTGTTTTCTCTCTTAATGTAATTTAATGTTTTATGAATCAGTCAGTTTTTATATTATTATCATTATTTTACCATTATTATTACTACAATTAGTATATAATTTGCTAGTTATATTACCTTCTTCTTCTTCTTATTATTATTGTTGTTATAATTATTATTATTATTATTATTATTATTATTATTATTATTATTATTATTATTAGTGGTTTTAGAGTTCTATATTACTGAAAGGCTGTGTATATTTATGTTTTTGTAATTAGCTGCCACCGGGTTATGCCCAATTGCAGTTTAAATAAATCTAATCTAATCTAATCTAAATCAATTAAGTAATAATATAAGTATTAAGTAAGTAATAATGCAAGTAATAATGTAATATGGAATTATAATTCCACACTACATTATTACTGCATGACGTGCCCGAGAATTATTCAGTGAGTAAATACAATAAAAATAATAACTATACAAGGTGAAAAAATAATCAATACATAACAATACTAAAAATCAATTTCAAAATGTCAGTAATTGAAGAAGTTATGTATCGTGATTAGCCTGTGACTCCTGCATTTCATTCTACTATTTCTCCATGAACATTTAGTCACTCTTCACGATGATTTTGGTTTCCACGATCTCCAAAATACGATGATTTTGGAGATCAAACGAAATTCATGTATAACTTTAAGAAGAACCAACATATGAAAATGAAAGATCAGGAAGATAACATGGCACACACGCTAATCAGCAGCAGTACAAAACGCACGCTTTAAAATTCTGTCACATGCAGAATATTCACTGCATTGTAACAAAAGGGTGAGGATAGGGAGAGCTAATTCAATTCAAAAGTCAACATACATTCACGCGGAAATTAAATTACTAGTCTTCATTCTACTAGTTAAAAACCTACGCGAATATTAATTCAACGTAGACGATACAAATACCGTAAAAAAGGTTAATTAAGTCGTGCGGTATTTCTTTGGGAAAACCAAAAAACAACTACTATGATCGGCTTTCTTCAGGATCATACGTATCTCACAATTCCAATAGTCCACACTGCTAGCAAAGCAAGCTGTTTTCGAATATAGTTACAGTAATGGGCTGAGTTTTGGACGAAGCAACACGCAATTGGAAAAAAATAATACACTTTTACGGTTTATATCAAAATAAAACACGAGCATTTTTTATGATCAAATGAGATTTACCTTGAAAAAGAACCAAGAGGAGGAAGTTAAAGATCAGGAAGACAACATGGCAGCAAGACCAAACACGCTAGTCAACAGCGGTAAAAAATAAACGAGCTCTGAAATTCTGTCACATGCAGAAAAACCGCCGTCTTGTGGCCGTCCGTGCTAGGGGGCGCGGGGCGCGGGGGCGTCTTGGATTCAAAAGGCGGCTGTCCGGGCGTCCCCTCGAGGGCGGCGGGGGCCCTCCGGACAAAAGGGCGCGGGCGGCGGCGGCGGCCCTTCCGGAGGAGGGCGGCGAGTGGCCGGAGGCGCACAAGGGCGCAGGGCGCAAGGCGCAGGGCGGGGAGGCGCCCTTCGCCGCGAGAGGTGTCAGGCGCAGAGGCGCTACGCAAACAGGGGATGCGCCCTTCGCCCTTCGTCGCTGGAGGAGGAGGAGGACGCGCGCCGCGCCGGTGAGGCCTCCAGCCTCGAGGTCATGCACTCTGCTGGAGCGACATGAAACTTAAAGGCTGAGGGCCGGTTGCATAAAGCTTTCCGGTTCCATACGGGTTCCATAGCAATGGGTTCTACAAAATGTATAGGCTTCACAGGCCGTTCACCGTTGCATAAAGCAAATGTACGGAATCTATAACTATAGGTTCTATAAGTACTTCAGAATGCCACCACTAGATAGCGACACAGTCGATATTTGAATAGTGCGTATTCTGTGTTTCGTTTTGCACGTTCTTAGTGTGTGCTGAGCTCTGGCGAGGTGGTTTTGGCGGAGTGTTGGTTTGTCTCTATACGTTTTCAGTAGAAATTTGCATTATATTCATTATTGCATTATATTCATTCATACATGCATATTAATTTACGTTTTATTTAATTCTTATTTATGTACAGTTTATTGAAGAATAAACTGTACTTAAATAAGAATTAAATAAAAAGTAAAATAATATGTCTGTATGAATAATATCCACTAAAATTCAACACTCACAAATACACCAAATACGCACCCTACACACCAAATCAAACTCTAAAAAAATATTATATCACAACACGGACGTCAAGAATCACCAATAACCTCAAACACTAGTAAACAGATGCTTGCGCAGTACGCAGTGTCGCCATGTTGCTCATTTGTAGATTCTATAAGATTTGTAGACATGTCTCAGGATCTATAAGATATAGAACATTTTGTAGGTTCCATAAGTCGTAATGGTCGTTTCAGAAACACGTTTTGCCTCTGTAGACTATTTTATAGTATCAATAAGCTTATGGATTCCATATCAAACGTTTATGCAACCGGCCCTGAGAGTCTCAATTCTTATTGCTTCCTGGCGCGTCAATTACTCAGATCTTTAAACCCATAGTTCCTTGTATGTTATATCCTGTGGAGGGGAGTTTTTCGTCCCATATAGGTCGTGAGATTTGGCTCCGACTTACATTTCGGTGGGAATTTCCGTCCTCCTTATATCTCCTCATGGAGGCACAGCCCCAGCCTGAAGAGCGACCTCTAATTTCCCAACACGTATGCTAGTCTGTGTGGGTGGATGAGAGAGAGGAGAATGATGACAGGAGAATTAAACAGATGGGAGAAGAAGACAGAAGAAGGAAGAGGTAGTCTAGTGAGTGGGTGGATGGGAGAGAGAAGAATGATAACGAGAGAATGCAAGATGTTGGAGAGAAAGTGAGAAGAAAGAAGAGAACGTGAGAAAAAAGAAAGAGAACGAGAGTTGGACGAGCAATTGATATAAACGTGTGTGAGTGTGCGTAAGGGAAGAAGGAAAGATTTCGCGCGATCTTTGGCCCGTTTTTTAGGGTAAAGCTTCAGCTTTCGGCTGTTGTGGATCGACGAAACCACGAAAAACCTACCGACCACAGTGGTTGGCTAGGATTCTCCTCCGGACAGCTGCTGAAGTTGCTATCGAGCTAGGGTCAAAAAATCCGTCACTGTTGGGATCCGAACCCTCGAATCTTCCACAGACAATTCAGAGGCAATGGGCTCGCTATTGAGCTCTCGCAGTCGGCCCGACTTGTCCACGGCAGACGGCATTTGCAAGATACACTGAGTGGTAGAGCGACCTGCAATTTAAATAGCAGTGTTACTTACACTTTTACTTTGATTATTACGATGTTGAGTGATCAATAGTGTCTATCATTTACACATTTTATAGAACGTACGAGATGCCATTGTTCGAAATGCATTATTTAACAGTAATTACAAACCAATGTTCAAAGTTTCAATAAGTTACTTCCTTTATATTGTGGGGTTAAAGAAATTAGATTTTATGTGAATTTGAAGGCCCGAAATAAATTAAATTAACTTTACCAGAATTAAATGTTACGAAAAATACTGAATTATTTAATGAACTCAAATTATTATTATTATTATTATTATTATTATTATTATTATTATTATTATTATTATTATTATTATAAAGACAATTTCGAATTGCGTGTGCAACCGCCCGCAAACATAATATAGATTCTCAAGGAACACAATTTTCAGTGTGTCTGGACCGATAGTAAGTGAAATATTAACAAATATAAATAAACATAACACTTGTGAATTATAATAGACATAACAAATGAGTAATACAATGTATTGTAACTGAATTACAATAAAATATTGATTGAATTTGACCTGATATATATTAAAAAATACTACAATATAAAACAAAATGATAAGTAATATAATTGCCGAAAGTATAGGCTATTAAATTTTTAAATAAATGTTCCTAGAGTTAATCGTCGTAAAATAATTGAGTTGTTTTTATGAGTCTAATTGTTTTTTGCGTACGTTCTTTCATTGCCTAATCTATCCCTTTCTAAGATAGACACGCTGCCGCGAAGAAGACAATCAAAATCTGAGAACGCAAGCGTTCCAGACGATCCAAGTAAATATTTAATTGGAAAACTGTAAACAATAATATATTTTCGAATTAAATGTAAATAAAAACTGAAAACAACGAAAATACATACAGAGCTGAATAAAATATTAAATAATAAAAATGTAAAATGTAGTCAATTGAATTTAATTTAAAACACCTGTTCCATGAAATACACGTTACTAAATTATTGAGATATTTTAATATTTCCACGTGCATTGGAAAGGCCATGTCTCACTGCTGCGCTGCCCCTCCCCCTTCCGGAGCGTGCGTGCGTGCGAGGGCGCTGCCGCCAGGGAGCGCAAACAGCGCGCGCGCTCTGACGGACGCGCGGCCAAGGAGAGCCCGAGCGGCGCCAGCGTCGATAAACAGCGCCTCGGATGAATAATACATCGCGGAAATTAATTGGAGGTCCAATCGAGGCCCACGGTCGGCTAACAAATGACGGCCCGCGGGCGCACGGCGCGCGCCGCTCCGCTCCGCCTGCGCGTTCCCGCTCCCACGGCAAACAGCTGGGCGCCCATGCTCTCTCTCTTCTTCTTCTTCTTCTTCTTCTTCTTCTTCTTCTCTACTCTCCCCCTCCCTCCTCTTTCCCTTTCTCTCTTGTTCTCTTCCTCCTCCCTCTTGTTCTCTTCCACGTCTCTCTTGTTTTCATCCTTTTCTCTTGTAATCTTCCTAGTCTTTCTTGTTCTCTTTCTTCTCCCTTTCTTTCTCTGTCTCCTACCTCCGGATCTATTCCTCCTCCTTCTCATTTTCTATCTCCTCCCTCTGGTTCTTTTCCTCCTCCTCTCGCTCCCTTCCTCCTCTCTTTCTCTCTCGTTCTCTTCCTCCTCTCTCTCTCGTTCTCTTCCTCCTCTTTCTCTCCATCTCGTAGTCTCATTATCGTTTTCTCCGTCTCATTCTCTCCGTGTCGTATTCTCCATCTCGTACTCTCCGTCTCGTTCTCTTTATCTCATTCTCTCTTGTTCTCTGCCTCGTTCTCCCTCCTTTTGTCACGCCTTTTGTCTCATTTTCTCCCGATTTCTTTACCTTTCTCTCTCTCTCTCTCTCTCTCTCTGTCTGTCTGTCTCTCGAGCGTGGAGTATGGTGTTCGGAGTGCTCACTCCCCTGCGGCCCAAGACAAGCGATTATTGTCAATCTTGAGATGCAGCGGTAATTTCCAGACTGAGGAGGCACTGAATTTGCTTGGCTAATGTAACCGCTGAGGGAGTTGCTGCGAAGAAGTGTTGATGATTTGCTCTCCATCAATAAGCTATATCAACGAGGCAGAAATTAAAGACGGACATTTAGATGATTAAATCTTCATTTAATAACTCGTAATAAAGGGTAAAAAAACATGTATAAGCAGAAATATCGAGAGAAATTGTCATAAAATTTAATTTCTGCAATGTAATTGCTAATATTTTTCAATTTCATTGGAAACTGCGCAGTATTTTCTGACATAATTAGGTTTTAACGTGTTTAAAACAATAACAACATATCTAACAAATCATATTTCTAATGTAGTAGAAGAAATTGTATTCAGTGATGTATTCACAGAGTTTTGCATTAATCTCATTATGAGATAGATAATAAATTGCATGTGAGAGACTCGACACAGACTATATCTGATAGGGAATAAAAATCTATAAACAACGTTAGCAAATTGCAATGAAAGAGATGTTTTAAATTGATTAAAATATAAATCATATTTTTGAAGTAATAATTAGTTAAAATAATAGTCAATGCTTCAAAAATTCAAAAGCTAATTTACTGTCGCTCAGTGCACATATGTTCCTTGAGATTTAATGTGCAGAAACGTATGTATCAATAACTTTCAGATAGTGGCGACGACAAAACACCAAACGAAGGAACACCAAAAAAAAAGAAAAACCGAAAAGACCAAAGAATAATGCCAGAAATTAGATTTGACTATTAATAACTACACAGATAAGAAAGAAAATAAAATATACGAGATACCTGTAAGAACAAAATAATTAAGAATGCAAACAAATAATTGCTAAGAATAATGGATTTGCGAGAAACAAAGAACGGAAAAAGAAAATGAACAGAGAATAAAGGAAAACTATGAGGCAAACGTGATTGAGAGAAAATGAAATTCAAAACGAACTGAGTTGAAAGAAATGTAAAAAGAAAAATAAGCAATGGAAATGGATGATGATGATGATGAATAAATAGATAAATGGGAACTGTTGCTGGGGACACATCTGTGAAATAACTAAAAAGTTTAATTTTGCATCTATTACCATGAACATTTTTAATACAAACTGTAAGAGACACTAAAAAACTATGTAATTAATTTCATAATTTTATCTTCAACCATTTCCAAAATAATTAATTTTTCTTTGAATTTTTAAACAATTTATTCAACCTTTTTTAAAATGCTCCCTGCAGTGAGGTTTTGGATATTTTCAGTTCAAATTTTAAAAGTAAAAGCACAATTAGTTTTTAAATAGAAATACGAGAGGATTTTAAGAAGTACAAACTTATTAATATTTATCAGTTTTTTAATTTTTAGGCTGTGTTTTTCTCTTGGTTTTACGGTAAAGCGCTTAACTCATTGTCAAATAAAATAAGGTAATATTGACTCTTTTTAAAAAAGCCTACACAGGATTTATTCTATACTATTTATCAACAGTCTCACCAAATTTCATTGAAATTGAATAATAAGTACACCACTTGAAGCCTTTTGTAACAACGAAAGTGCTGAAAATAAAGTATTAGGGAAAAATCAATTTTAAAATTTAATTCATAAATAAAACTCTTACTATACCTGTCACACTTCTAAAACTCCCCTGTACCATACATTGGACCTTCTGCTTTCTTTCTCTGCATTCCTGTAACAGATTTCTTCATTTTCAGTTTTCTCCACGCAGTTCTCTTATTTTGCTGTGAGGAATGTTCACCTTGCTGCAAGCGACGCTTATCCCTGAGTGCACTGATTTTCTCACTATATGGATTGAGTTTACTCCCAATTACTTGATATTTTAATTTCTGGGTTACCTCACACCCCATTTTCAATTCAGCAATTGCTAATTGACTGCCATTTCTAATTTTTTGTTTGACACAAAACTTCCTTTGGACACTTAGTCCAAAGAACGCTGTGCAAAGATTCATCGCAATTCTGAGCAATTCCTGAGCAGCGTTCAAGCAGTTCCTCAGATGCCAGTTTCCTATAAACAATCTTGCACACCACTTGTTCTGTTATGGAAGAGATCATGGAAGCCTACAACAAGACTTGTCAACCTATCAATAGCAATTTCCAATCCATAATTCGATGTATGACCACTTTTAAGCCATGTCTCGTCATACGAAACTGAAATATCGATAGTGTCACTAGAGGATAGTGTTGAATCAATGTCTTAGTACGCCTTACGGACGACAGCATGGTATATTTTCTACACTTCCTCTTTCATATTTTTATAATCTTCTGTTAAACTGTTCATAAGAGCACTATATATGGATGCACTCATTACTGGAAACCCCACAGTCAGACTGAACTGCTCAATGGCACTATGCCTCTTCCCAATCTCAATAAATGCATTAACAATTTTTCTATTTATTTCAAATGGGGATCTGCATGACTTAGAAGATTCAATACGGGGACTTGTAAATGCTTCATTGCAAATTACTTGGCAATTAATGCATCCGATAATTAGATTATGAGCAAATTCCTTTGTCTGTTTCATTTTTGTGGACATACCTGGCAAACCACTATGTGCACAAACACATCCATTAAAAATTTCTCTCCACACGCTGCTATTAATAATCATGTAACTATCATCACTAGATTCTAGTAGATGTTGTTGTTGTTGTTGTTGTTGTTGCTGTTGCTGCTGCTCCTGCTATTGTTGCTGCTCCTGCTGTGTTTGTTGCAATTGTTCTTTCTGCTGGTGTTCTCCTCGAAAATTGAAAGCTGAAAGCTCTCTGTGGCTCGCTGACTCTTCGAATATTTTATCAGATTTATTAGTACGAGACACCTGGTCCACTGTAAGTAAGTTTGTCTTAGTTTCTTCCTTTGTTGGTAAACTAATCTAATCTTATTTACTATTTAACTAGGCCTCTTCCTCGAAGGGCAATTAATTCTATCCATAATGAAAACTAACATAACCTAAACTATACTATACTATTTTACGAAACTTGACAACAACTTATTTACACTCCACGATACGAAAAGGGAATAAAACACAGAATAAATTAATACTCTCTTCAAGAACGTGTAGTGCAAAGGAAAAAACGTAAATGAACGAAACGACACCAAAGTTATTCGCCTCAAACATTCATGGTACTCATGTGTAGACACTGAGATAAACACTCCAAAGAACATCCAAAGCATTAGAGAAAAGGTTGCTTAACCTGCTAGTCGATGCTCAGATATTCCTAGAAGATTCATAGACAAAGATACACAAAGAAAAGCCCGCGGAAAACAAACATTTCTCTCTCAAAAGCGGACGACGCAAACTTCTAGAAAAGGGACGTAAAAGAAGGCGTCGCTCTCGACGTGCAAGTGAAAGTAGATAATGAATCCTAAACGCTCTGTCTAATGAACTGAAAAAACAAAAATTGAAATTTTTTATTATTTTTCGCTAAATTTCACCGATGCGTCCCCTTATAGCGGAAACGTTTTTTGACCAACGGATGAGCTGGAGAGAACGGATGAGAGACGAGTCGTGAGAGACGGTTTGGAAGAGATAGGTCGGGAGAAACGGATAGGGAGATGTGAGAACGGTGAGCTTGGCAGGTAATGCTGAGCGAGAAATGTTGGGTGTTTAGACACAGTGGGTACGATTGGGCGTGTTAAGTTCTGCAGGTAAGCCCGCGTGGATAATTCTGGAAGGGTACGGCAGCATGGGAAAATCAAGGAGAAACAGGCTGAACAAAGGAGCGGAAGATGAAGGCCTATAAATGAGGAACAGGGAAGCTGAACGCGGTAGGAGGCTAGAAGTCAGTCGGGTGACAGGTGGACAGGTAGGCAGGCGAGTGGGTGAGCGGGAAGTATGTAGGCAAGCGAGTGGGCACGCGAGTGGGCGGGAGCGCAGCGAGGGCGACCGGGGCGGCGGGCGCTGGGTGCCCGGGGCAGAACGCGAGCCAAGAGTGCGCGAGGCGTCGCAAAGCCGCCGCTTGCGCCTGTGTCCTGCGAGGGACAGAGGAGAAGGGGGCACGCCGGCGGCTGCGCGCAGTCGTGCGGGGCAGCAGGTGCGCCGTGGTTCGCGGAAGCGCCGCCCGAGGGCGCAGTAAAACACTCCGCGCTCCGCAAAGCGTGTTTGTGCTGCGGGCCTGGCGGAGCGGGGGGGCGGAGGCGGGGGGGGCGGAGCGGGGTGGGGCGGAGCGAGGTGGGGCGGAGCGAGGTGGGGCGGAGCGAGGTGGGGCGGAGCGGGGTGGGGCGGAGTAGGGTGAGGTGGAGCGGGAAGGGGTAGGGTGGGTTAGGATGGGTGGGTGGGGTAAAGTGGTGTGGGATGGGGTGGGCGTGGGTGCGGAGCGGTAATGTGGGGTGTGTGGAACGAGAAGGGGTGGGTGGGGACAGGGTAGGATGAACTGGGCTAGGCTAGGCTTGGATGGGATGGGATGGGCGGGGCGGAGCGGCACGGAATGAGGAGTGGAGTGACGTGGCGTGGCGGGGTGGGCATGGGCGGGGCGGGGAGGGGTGAAGCGGGCATGGGCTGGACGGGGCGGGGCGGGGATGCGCGAGACGGGGCGTGGCGGGGTGTGGCGGGGCGGGGCCGAGTGTGACGTGGTGAGGCGCGACGGGGTGGGGCGGAGCAGGGCGAGGCGGGGTAGGGTGTGGTATGGTTGGCGGCGCGGTGCAATGGTGTACGGAGTGCGTTGCGCAGATGGAATGGAAAGAAGCGCGACAGGGGCGTTCTGAGTGGGGTGGGGTGGAACGGGTCGGGTCGGGTTTGTGTCAGAAAGGTGAGGAGCAGGGAGGGACGGTGCAGTACAGGATGATACGGTGAGGAGTGCGGTGGGTGTGCCAGCACGAAGGGGAGCTGGGCGGAGCGGGGAGACAGGATGGACTGCGTGGGCAGAACCGGCGCGATCGCCGCAGGTGGAGGGGGGGTGCGGCTGAGCAGAGCGACGAAGCGCTGTGAAGCTGCGCGGCTGCTCTTCAACAGCGGAGAGAATGTTGGCCGAACACCATTGTTCATTGTTCAACTAGAGATACAACATACTAGATCGAGGCAATACAATGAACCCATTGTTCATTCTCTGTGATATGAATAAATCAATGTTCTGGAAACAGTCAGTGCGAATGAAAAATTTTTTAAAATTATTTACGTCTTTGTTCACTACTAATTTACTCTAGAAACATAAAGCGTATATTGCATATAACTTTAACATGTACTCCAGATATGATTTTTTCTGATTACAACAAACTCATTATGGTAATTCGTTTGTTTTGTAATATGTGATAGTCATGAATAATTCTGTGTATAATCTCACCCTGTTTCGATGCTATTATGCCTATTTTGGGGAAATGACAACGAATTTTCAGTCAGGCGATGCATATGCTTATTAATACGCTCCACACACCTGAAAAACGTTCCTCTATCTTTTGCAAGATAGTCTGGTCTTGCTTGCAGAACCACTTCGCCTTTTCTCTCTCTTTCGTCAACTCACGAGTCATTTGCCTTTCTCTCTGTTCACTCGGTCGGTCGTCCACCTCTCGCCTACCAGACCATTGGCTTGTCATCTCACCCACCTACGTATTTCCTGCGTTTCTCGGCAAGTATTTCGACAATTTATTTTCTAAATCGCTCGTCAAAGTCTAGTGATTTCTATGTTACCTTTCAAGGTACTTCCCTTTTGGTTACTAATTAGTGACCAAAATCGCGCGTCTTCTCACATTCCGCAAACTCTCCCGACCCTACTCCACAAACTATCCGTCCACAAACTATCCCGCCTATTTATTTCCTAATTGATTCGCCAGATCATTTTCTAAATCAGTTATCCATTGTGACGTTCCCTTCTTTATTCGCTGTCTCTGGTCCTCACCATCTCCATTACATTGGCTCACTCACTGTTTTGCTGTACTGTATGGTGATGTACTGCTCACTGGAGGTTGCCCTCATTTTCTCTTATATTCGCTATTTCGCAACACATCCCACTTTTCTTCACACCGTATCACGCATGCTCTTTCTAATTTTAAAATTTAGCTTCCTCCCCGTTTACCCGTCCCTATCTCATTCACCCGACCCATCAGACGAGTCCTCAGCCCTTGTCCTTCGCCATCCCACAAGCCCTTTCATCCCCCACCCAACGCCTCCCACCCACAGAGCCGCTCGTTCGCGTCCCGCCTCCCCCCCCCCCGCCTTCGTGGGCCACTTAAATGTTTGTACAAGAAAGCTGTTACCCGAAAGTAAACTGTTAATGAGCTCACGACAGGGTCGTAAAGGCAGGGCGCGCAGATGGCCTGCGCACGGCGATGGCGGTTTGTAGCGCTTAAGGACCGAACGCATTTAGGGCAGGCGGCCTGTTAACACATTTCTTTTAACGCAGCGCGTCCCCGCCCGCAGCAACATGACCTGCGTGCTCGCACATTACGTGCGTGCTCGCAACTCCTGCTGGCTCGTTTCTGCGCCGTCGTGGGGCAAAGAGTTTCAATCAAATCTTGCTGGAGGCCACAGGATCATTAAAAGGCGCAGGTGGTTTTCGAGAGATCTTCTTGTGCCGTCCGAGAGATGCCTTGAAGCAGAAACATAAATATTGCTCAACAGAAGAATACAACTGGTTCAGTGTGGGGAAGAAAGTAAATTGCTGTATAGTATTGCATCCCATCTGCCGAAGATTATTGGTAGGTCGTTATTGAATTCCTACTGCTGATTGCTAATATATATCTTTAAACGTGTTAAGCACATAAGAAGCAAATAAACTAATTAGTTGAACATTGATTTATCTTAATGTTAGTATTTTTAAAGATTGTATTTGGCTTAATACAACTAGAAGCTACACTACGTAACGCTTCCCGTGTCGTAAAACTATATTTTTATTGGGAAGTTGATTTAAAAATTATTTTCGAGGATCAATTTATTTTACTTCCAAATTCTGCATACTTACAGAAAACACGAAAAAATAACACCATTGACTGATGATAATTAATATAATCAGCTTTTTCGACTTAATGCTAAAGATTGCTGTTCTTATTTCATGGTGAATATGAAGTTTTTAATGAGAGAAAGAAATCAACATTAACATATCATAACGTTACTAAATTTCATCAGAAACGAAACACTAACCTTTAACTGCATTAATTTAATCCAGTGAGTTGCATCTTAATTACGACTTTTAGTTATTTTTTTCTTAACTAATCGCTCACCACATTTACTGCCCCAGTATCTTCCAGCAGATAAATACTTATAAAGCTGTTATTTTTTCTGTAGCGGAACATGATAAGCCTGAGAATTGCCGGGAAATAAACAACCGAGTAGATATAATATGCGGTGTAAATCATTGAAATGTAATGTTAAAACTTTGTGATAAATTGTAGACTAACCAAAATTAGGATAAAATAGAATCGGCAGGCAATAAATAGGGAAACAGATTAGACTGAATCTCCGTCAATATTATGTTCTATGCATTTATGTAGTTTTCAGAATTCTTTATTCATTTCATTGCATTTTTATTCTTCTCACTGTTTCCTCCTTCTGTCTTAAGACGTACTCGACCTCAACTTCATTTCTTTCTCTTCACACATCCACCTAACGCTTTTATTCTCCCTCAAAACAATTTAGGCAATACTTGTTTCGTTTCATTACCTCCAACAACAACCTTGTTTAAATATTTAGGCGTTTTAGAAAACACTCAGTATAACATTTTGTATTCATTAGATACTTTGTTTCCTTCTCCAAACTCTTACTTAATTTGCTTCCTGATTGCGTTCATTATTCTTCCTCATGACTTTACTGACGTTTACACCAAAGTGTATATATTTGCATCTCAAAATAATTAGTCCTTCAAATAAGATTTTTACAGCACGTACAACATATTACTCTCTGAGACTTTCTGGGCCGTCAGCTGATGCCACGTTGAAGAATTTGGTTGCCACAGTTTCGATTGATTATTTTGAGTTTCCAGGCGCGTCAATTTCTATTATTATTTGTCCTTTAAGTACAGTAAGGGAGGTGACGCTATTCTTCCTCCGTTAGAACGTGAGATTCTTCTGTCCCACAATTTGCAAGAATTCCCTTCCAAGTATTTCCTCCTTGCGGGCTTCGCCCCAACCCTCTAAGACACCCCCCCACTGGTGTCCTGGCATGTGTGGTGAATAGTTTTGCATGGAATCGTGTGGGTGATGAGTGTTAGAGGAGAGGAAAGGTCAAGGATTCTGAAAGAAAGATCGCGAGCAGTTCATGTTCTGCTTGTTAGTCGAACTAATTCGGCATTCTCCTGGTTTCGATCGGAGAAACCATAGACAAATACCAATTAGAGCACACTGCTTTTAGAATTCTCTTCCAAGCAGCAGCTGAATTCGACCTGGCTGTAAAACAAGTGTCAAATATCGGCCACTGTCGAGTCCCAAGCGCTTCTCCCCACCCCAAAACTCAAACCCTCTAGATACACTGCGGATAACTGCTTCCCTGTGCTATCACAGCTAGTACCAACTTTTCGATCATTGTGACGTGATTTCTCTCAGAACTGACGCGTGTATTCCTTCATATTCTCTCGACCATCTGAAAGTCAGTTCCCTTGGCTTATGTGTTGAAGTCGTAACTCAACTTGGCCCACTAGGAATTCGCGCCGCTTCCTTTCCTCAATGAACTCTTCTCGGAAACGACTGGAGCGCGAGGCAGCCAGAAAGGCCGGGCAGCGTGGGCAAAGCCCATTCCGCACCACGTGACCGCCCATCAAAGCGATGCAGGGGGAGCCACACGGACGCAAAGGGCAAGGAAGCGGAGAAATAGGGAAACGGGAGAATCGAGAATTGACAATGCAACGCAAGGGCACTATTTGTAAAAAATACAAACAATATTACCACGAGATATGTGATGTTACAGAACGAAAGAGGACTGTCTTTAGACCTAAATTTAACGTTTTATACTACTTCTTCATAAAATATATTAAATATGTAACTATATTAAATATGATAAATACATTTTTTACCCTTTGCACGTTCAGTGCTGCAGGATTATACTGCTTAGTGTTAGAGGAGGTTAGGATCCTCTTTCAGTAATTTTTCGATTTATTCCACTCCACTCCCTCTGTACAGAAGAATGTAACGGTTAGAGGTCGTATGTCTAGAAGTGGGGGCGAAGATGGCGTGGCAAGCGTCATGCTCTCAACCGGACACCTTAAGTAAGTTCGTAATCTAAATAAATAAATACTGGGTCTCTGTTTAGCTAGGAAGGTTGGTAAATTAAATGTTTATTTGTTTGCTTCATTCGAAAGAAACTTTGAATCAGTACAGCATCGTTAGAGTTTAACGAGCAGTTACAAATGGTGATTAGAAAGATAGTCTTTTGAGATTTTTGGTACGACTACAATATTTAAAAGTTTTTCCAGATTATATCACAATAGACGATGGGTTAGAAAACAAGTTAGTAATGTTCAATAGTTCGAAGTATGAAATTTCTCCAATTCGTTCGTATGAGCCTAGTAATCTACAGAACTACAAGTAGAACTAGAACGGAACACAAAAATTGGTGATCTGGGAAACAGCTGGTACAAATAGACACATCTTTGCAACTGCGAGCGCAGTGAGATATTAACACAACTTCTGAACCTATGGCGGGATTCGTAGAATAATGGTAGAAAGAATGTTCAATAAATTGAAAAGTTAATTATTTCAGGCAGCTAATAACACGCACTAACTGTTCAGTATGTTAAAAATCATTTTGAAAAGCTTCAATCAAAAAGCGAGCATTATTTAAAAAATTGTTGATATTCAAAATTAATTATTATAGACACTAAATTGAAGTGCTAACTTTCAACAATTGCTTGGAATATTTGAACGGTATCTTTTCAAAGGTACTTATAATGGATGTTATCACCGGAGGAAAATCACTTAAAGCAGTGCTGCACGTGGCAATGCCAGCAAGCAACAGAG
>JAHLJT010008756.1:21432005-21463990 GCA_031308135.1 Acheta domesticus | reverse complement strand
TCAAAAAACCCTTCAGGAAAAATGCTGAAACCCATCTCCCAAAAGTTAAGAATAATTTTAGGCTCTTGGAAAAAAATCACCCCGCCTTCAAATTCCAAAAATCAGGGCTGTACAAAGCGAAACAATTAACATTGGTTCTTACGGGTGAATAACACCAAAATCAAAAAACCTTAGGAAAAATCTGAAACCCCTCCCAAAAGTTAAGAATAATTTTAGGCTCTTGGAAAAAAATCATCCCCGCCTTCAAATTCCAAAATCAGGGCTGTACAAAGCGAAACAATTAACATTGGTTCTTACGGGTGAAATAACACCAAAATCAAAAACCTTAGGAAAAATCTGAAACCCCTCCCAAAAGTTAAGAATAATTTTAGGCTCTTGGAAAAAAATCATCCCCGCCTTCAAATTCCAAAAATCAGGGCTGTACAAAGCGAAACAATTAACATTGGTTCTTACGGGTGAAATAACACCAAAATCAAAAAACCTTAGGAAAAATCTGAAACCCCTCCCAAAAGTTAAGAATAATTTTAGGCTCTTGGAAAAAAATCATCCCCGCCTTCAAATTCCAAAAATCAGGGCTGTACAAAGCGAAACAATTAACATTGGTTCTTACGGGTGAAATAACACCAAAATCAAAAAACCTTAGGAAAAATCTGAAACCCCTCCCAAAAGTTAAGAATAATTTTAGGCTCTTGGAAAAAAATCATCCCCGCCTTCAAATTCCAAAAATCAGGGCTGTACAAAGCGAAACAATTAACATTGGTTCTTACGGGTGAAATAACACCAAAATCAAAAAACCTTAGGAAAAATCTGAAACCCCTCCCAAAAGTTAAGAATAATTTTAGGCTCTTGGAAAAAAATCATCCCCGCCTTCAAATTCCAAAAATCAGGGCTGTACAAAGCGAAACAATTAACATTGGTTCTTACGGGTGAAATAACACCAAAATCAAAAAACCTTAGGAAAAATCTGAAACCCCTCCCAAAAGTTAAGAATAATTTTAGGCTCTTGGAAAAAAATCATCCCGCCTTCAAATTCCAAAAATCAGGGCTGTACAAAGCGAAACAATTAACATTGGTTCTTACGGGTGAAATAACACCAAAATCAAAAAACCTTAGGAAAAATCTGAAACCCCTCCCAAAAGTTAAGAATAATTTTAGGCTCTTGGAAAAAAATTATCCCCGCCTTCAAATTCCAAAATTCAGGGCTGTACAAAGCGAAACAATTAACATTGGTTCTTACGTGCGAATAAACACAACTCACTATGAAAGAACTCACTATGAAGAAAAAAATACATTTGAAGGAAAAATCTCCATCTGCAATTTTGTAGTTGGAGGAAGACGTTGAATAAAATTCAAAATTTTGCAATTTTCGAAAATTTAGAGTTTACCGTGAACATCGTACCTATGTCACCATAATATGTGCATTTTACTCTGTTCTTACAAGAAATTTAAAGAAAAATTTGGAGCAGTTTTTGAGAAAAGTTTAAAAACGTCCGGGGAGCTTCATGTAAAGTACCCCAAAATTTTATAGAATCTTTTTCCAAATCTCAAAGCTTTCACTCAAACCAGATCGTGCGGGGAATATCCATTTTGGAAGAAATCGTACGTACGGTTTAGGTGCTAGCAGTGTTGACGGACGGACGGACGGACGGATGGACGTTTTCCTTTCAGTTGGTTTTTGGGAATCAAGGACCAACAAAAAACGGGTTCTGGCTACACCACGTGTTAAGGGATTTTTTTTCTTAATTTAGCAACTGGATTTATCCAGTTTTTCGTCATCACGACCAGACAACTAATTTTTTGCTGGCGAAAATTCGCCATTTTCCCCGCAGCATTATATAACTTTCCCTATACTACGTATATTACTCTGTATTTAAGTAGCGTTTATTGTCGACAGAACAATTTTTATACATGGTGGTAGTTTCCTTATTGCTTTTTGATCTTCGAAATTCTCTTATCCTGAAATGACCTGACACTAAGCACAGGTGTCACTGTCACGTCCTTGTTGTGCACTGATTACTATTTACACTATTTACATTTTAACTGCTCCATCACTGCACCATCTTCTTTGACAGGGTGTAGGGGCATCGAGGGGCTCCGGGTGGTGGCGCGGGAGTTTTTAGGTGCGGATTGGCCTACGCCAGACGATGCCCGCGGCCGAGGCGGCCCCCGCCGGGCACAGTTTTATTTATTTACACACACGGCGGTATTCGGCAGGGACCAGGTCTGGACGGTGTGCTTGTAATAGCAGGCGCCACTACGTCGGTAAAGCTAGCACCCCCACTTTCTCAAAACTCAAAAATGCTTGCGCCATAATTTTGGGCTAATTTCAGCCCCCTTCTAAAAATTTTGGGCTACCTCCCAACACCTTGAAATTACGATTTCAAATTTTGGCCGGTAAAGCTAGCACCCCCACTTACTTAAAATTCAAATTTTTTTGCACGGTCAAAACAAGTGAATTTTGGGCTTCTGGGGGCCACTTTTCAAAATTTCGAAACACACCCCTAAATACGAAAACAAAAAATCAAAACCACTCCTAATTCTCAAATTTCAAAATTTCTCCCACCATAAGTTCGGGATATTTTTGGGCTCTTCAGTGACACCAGAAACATTATTTTGGTACCCTACAATCTCCGAAATTAAGGTTAAAAATTGTGGGTTGTTAATTGAACACCCACCCGTACTGAAAATTCGAAAATATTTGTGTGGTCGTAAACGTGCGAAATTTTTGTTCCTTTTCAAAATTTCGAAACTCACCCCTACGTACGATAACAAATATTTAAAACCATCCCAATAGCAACTCAACTCAAAAAATCTTGGGCCATAATTTTGGGTTCTTTAGTGTCATCAAAAAACACCCCGAAATCAACTTAGCAAAAACGAGGATGGAGAAGCTAGAATCTCACTATCTCAAAACTAGGAAATCCGGAGAAACTTCACATATATTCTGGGAGAATTATACCGTACACGTGTATTTCCAACATTAAAAAAGAAAAAAAATGTATTTGTTGAGAGTTTTACCATTTATTCGGACAGGATCAATATCAAGCCTTGAAATAATTACTTTAATTCATTCCTATGTAAATATCCAATATGGACTTATTAAATATTTCATACAAGAAAAATTCTCTCCAAAAAGCAGCGACGAATTAAAAGATAAAATAGTTATTTAACTATACATCTACAATTCTAAAATCACAATCAATAATAGAGAAATCCAAAAATGGGAAAAGAATAATGCCTAGTATAAAAGGCAAACTACATTTTTTCTCAATCTTTCATTCGTCAAAAAAAAAAAAAAAAACAAACTTAACTAACAAATGTAAATATGGAATTTACTAACAATTGAACACATACCAACAAATAAGATGCGATCTTGAAATAATTTGGGCATTGCCATGTTTTTCATGAAAAAGAAAAGCAAAGTAAAAAAAACTGTCCGAAATACTTACCGATCTCAAATATTTGTTGGGTTTTTTTCAAAACTAAACTACAGGTATTTCGCTTCAATCAATTCAATGTTCTACAAATAACATGCACATTATGGCAAAAAATCGCGACACGCATATCATTTTGGGGTAGATGCATTCTTTTTGAAAAGAATTGAATATTAATCAAAACACCCTATTTTCCTGCAAAATTCAATATTTGTGTTGTTATAAAACCTAAACTACAAGGATTTCGTTCCGGGCAATTTAATGTCATATACAACACATAATAGGGAATACGGCTGTACTCTCTAATAATTTTGGACTACTCACTTTGTTTTAAAAAGATTGGAAAATTAGTGTAAAAACTATTATATAAATTTTGATCATATTTTGGTTTATCACTAAATAAACTCCAAAATACTGTACTAATTCAGAAGAGGAATTTATTTAGAATTGCTCATACATTGGCCATCAATATGTCAACTTCAAATAATTTTGGACTAGATTCGTTCTTATTGAAAATGAAAGGAATATTAATCAAAACAGTCCCAACTTTTTTCCGATATTCAATATTTGTGTTACCTTAACTACAGGTATTTCGCGTTTGATAATGTCATTTTCAAATACATGATAAGGATTACGGCTGTACTCAGAAAAAATTTTAGGCTCCTCTCTTTGTTTACCAAAAAATGGAAAATTCTCGTGAAAACTACAATATACTTCTTGACCAATTTCTCATTCCTCACAAAATAAACTCCAAAATACTTTACTAATTCAAAAAGAGAATTTATTTACATTTGCACATACATTGCTTCTCAATTTGCTAATCTCAAATAATTTCGGGCTAGAAACGTTCTTATTGAAAAATAAAGGAATAATAATCAATAGAATAACTTTTGTTTTTGCTATCCAATATTTGCGATCTTATAAAACCTGAACTACAAGGATTTCGTTCCTGGCAATAAAGTTCCATATACAACACATGATAGAGAATACGGCTATACTCATGAATCATTTTGAACTTCGCGGTTTCTTCTCCAAGAAAAGAAAAATTCGCGTGAGAACTACAATATACATTTCACCACGTTTCCACTTCTGAAAAAGTAAACCCCAAAATTCTGTACCAATTCAAATAAAGAATTTATTAACAATTGCACATAAATTAGCTAATAATATTCAAATCTCAAATAATTTTGGGCTATATTAGTTCGTATTAAAAAAGGGATATTAGTCAAAACCAGTCCATATTTTTTTTTCGATATTCGACATTTCCGTTCTTATAAAACCGGAAGTACTAGGATATGGCTCATGGCATTGGCGTGTGACATACAATACATATTAAGGAATACGATTATACCCACAAATAATTTTGGGCTTCTCTTTCTTTTCCAAAAAGTGGAAAATTCTCGTGAGAAATACAGTATAACTTTTAAATAATTTTTCATTCCTCACAAAATTATTTCTGAAATACTTTAATAATTCAAATGAGGAACTGATTCACAATTGTTCATGCATTACCTATCAAGATGCCAATCTCAAATAATTTTGGGCTAGCACCGTTCTTATTGGAAAAATTTGGAATATTCATCAAAACACACCCAATTTTTTTCGATATTCAACATTTGCGTTCTTATAACACCTGAATTACAACGATTTGGCTCCTGGAAATTGAAGGCCATATACAACACATGATACGGAATACAGATATACTAACAAATGATTTTGGCTTCTCTCTTTCTTTTCCAAAAAAATGGAAAAATTCTCGTGAGAACTAGAATATACCTTTTTACTAATTTTTCATTCCTCACAAAAAATTGCTGAAATACTTTACTAATTTAAATGAGAAATTTATTAACGATTGCCCATACATTACCTATTAATATGCAATTTCAAATAATTTTGGGCTAGACCGTTCTTATTGAAAAAAATTAATATTACTAAAAACACACCACTTTTTTCCAATTTAATATTTCCGTTCTTATAACACCTGAACTACAAGGATTTGGCTCCGAAAAGGCGCGTGATATACAACACATAATAAGAAATATGGTTATACCACAAATAATTTTGGGCTTCTCTCTTTCATTTCCAAAAAATGGAATCTTCTCGTGAGAACTACAACATACCTTTCGATTAATTTTTCATTCCTCACAAAATAATCTCTGAACTACTTTACTAATTCAAATGAGAAATTTCTTAGCAATTGCCCATTTATTACCTATTAATATGCCAACCTCAAATAATTTTGGGCTAGCACCGTTCTGACTGAAAAAAATAGAATATTAATCAAAACACACCCACTTTTTTCGATATTCAATATTTGAGTTCTTATAACACCTGAACTACAACGACTTAGCTTCTGAAAATTGAACTTCATATTCCACACATTATAGAGAATTCTATTATACCCACAAATAATTTTGGCCTTCTCTCTTCCCTTTCCAAAAAATGGAAAATTCCCGTTAGGAATACAACATACCCTATTCACCAGTAAGAACCAATGTTAATTGTTTCCCTTTGTACAGCCCTGATTTTTGGAATTTGAAGGCGGGGATGATTTTTTTCAAGAGCCTAAAATTATTCTTAACTTTTGGAGGGGTTTCAGATTTTTCCTAAGGTTTTTTGATTTTGGTGTTATTCACCCGTAAGAACCAATGTTAATTGTTTCGCTTTGTACAGCCCTGATTTTTGAATTTGAAGGCGGGGATGATTTTTTTCCAAGAGCCTAAAATTATTCTTAACTTTTGGGAGGGGTTTCAGATTTTTCCTAAGGTTTTTTGATTTTGGTGTTATTTCACCCGTAAGAACCAATGTTAATTGTTTCGCTTTGTACAGCCCTGATTTTTGGAATTTGAAGGCGGGGATGATTTTTTTCCAAGAGCCTAAAATTATTCTTAACTTTTGGGAGGGGTTTCAGATTTTTCCTAAGGTTTTTTGATTTTGGTGTTATTTCACCCGTAAGAACCAATGTTAATTGTTTCGCTTTGTACAGCCCTGATTTTTGGAATTTGAAGGCGGGGATGATTTTTTTCCAAGAGCCTAAAATTATTCTTAACTTTTGGGAGGGGTTTCAGATTTTTCCTAAGGTTTTTTGATTTTGGTGTTATTTCACCCGTAAGAACCAATGTTAATTGTTTCGCTTTGTACAGCCCTGATTTTTGGAATTTGAAGGCGGGGATGATTTTTTTCCAAGAGCCTAAAATTATTCTTAACTTTTGGGAGGGGTTTCAGATTTTTCCTAAGGTTTTTTGATTTTGGTGTTATTTCACCCGTAAGAACCAATGTTAATTGTTTCGCTTTGTACAGCCCTGATTTTTGGAATTTGAAGGCGGGGATGATTTTTTTCCAAGAGCCTAAAATTATTCTTAACTTTTGGGAGGGGTTTCAGATTTTTCCTAAGGTTTTTTGATTTTGGTGTTATTTCACCCGTAAGAACCAATGTTAATTGTTTCGCTTTGTACAGCCCTGATTTTTAGAATTTGAAGGCGGGGATGATTTTTTTCCAAGAGCCTAAAATTATTCTTAACTTTTGGGAGGGGTTTCAGATTTTTCCTAAGGTTTTTTGATTTTGGTGTTATTTCACCCGTAAGAACCAATGTTAATTGTTTCGCTTTGTACAGCCCTGATTTTTAGAATTTGAAGGCGGGGATGATTTTTTTCCAAGAGCCTAAAATTATTCTTAACTTTTGGGAGGGGTTTCAGATTTTTCCTAAGGTTTTTTGATTTTGGTGTTATTTCACCCGTAAGAACCAATGTTAATTGTTTCGCTTTGTACAGCCCTGATTTTTAGAATTTGAAGGCGGGGATGATTTTTTTCCAAGAGCCTAAAATTATTCTTAACTTTTGGGAGGGGTTTCAGATTTTTCCTAAGGTTTTTTGATTTTGGTGTTATTTCACCCGTAAGAACCAATGTTAATTGTTTCGCTTTGTACAGCCCTGATTTTTAGAATTTGAAGGCGGGGATGATTTTTTTCCAAGAGCCTAAAATTATTCTTAACTTTTGGGAGGGGTTTCAGATTTTTCCTAAGGTTTTTTGATTTTGGTGTTATTTCACCCGTAAGAACCAATGTTAATTGTTTCGCTTTGTACAGCCCTGATTTTTAGAATTTGAAGGCGGGGATGATTTTTTTCCAAGAGCCTAAAATTATTCTTAACTTTTGGGAGGGGTTTCAGATTTTTCCTAAGGTTTTTTGATTTTGGTGTTATTTCACCCGTAAGAACCAATGTTAATTGTTTCGCTTTGTACAGCCCTGATTTTTAGAATTTGAAGGCGGGGATGATTTTTTTCCAAGAGCCTAAAATTATTCTTAACTTTTGGGAGGGGTTTCAGATTTTTCCTAAGGTTTTTTGATTTTGGTGTTATTTCACCCGTAAGAACCAATGTTAATTGTTTCGCTTTGTACAGCCCTGATTTTTAGAATTTGAAGGCGGGGATGATTTTTTTCCAAGAGCCTAAAATTATTCTTAACTTTTGGGAGGGGTTTCAGATTTTTCCTAAGGTTTTTTGATTTTGGTGTTATTTCACCCGTAAGAACCAATGTTAATTGTTTCGCTTTGTACAGCCCTGATTTTTAGAATTTGAAGGCGGGGATGATTTTTTTCCAAGAGCCTAAAATTATTCTTAACTTTTGGGAGGGGTTTCAGATTTTTCCTAAGGTTTTTTGATTTTGGTGTTATTTCACCCGTAAGAACCAATGTTAATTGTTTCGCTTTGTACAGCCCTGATTTTTAGAATTTGAAGGCGGGGATGATTTTTTTCCAAGAGCCTAAAATTATTCTTAACTTTTGGGAGGGGTTTCAGATTTTTCCTAAGGTTTTTTGATTTTGGTGTTATTTCACCCGTAAGAACCAATGTTAATTGTTTCGCTTTGTACAGCCCTGATTTTTGGAATTTGAAGGCGGGGATGATTTTTTTCCAAGAGCCTAAAATTATTCTTAACTTTTGGGAGGGGTTTCAGATTTTTCCTAAGGTTTTTTGATTTTGGTGTTATTTCACCCGTAAGAACCAATGTTAATTGTTTCGCTTTGTACAGCCCTGATTTTTGAATTTGAAGGCGGGGATGATTTTTTTCCAAGAGCCTAAAATTATTCTTAACTTTTGGGAGGGGTTTCAGATTTTTCCTAAGGTTTTTTGATTTTGGTGTTATTTCACCCGTAAGAACCAATGTTAATTGTTTCGCTTTGTACAGCCCTGATTTTTAGAATTTGAAGGCGGGGATGATTTTTTTCCAAGAGCCTAAAATTATTCTTAACTTTTGGGAGGGGTTTCAGATTTTTCCTAAGGTTTTTTGATTTTGGTGTTATTTCACCCGTAAGAACCAATGTTAATTGTTTCGCTTTGTACAGCCCTGATTTTTAGAATTTGAAGGCGGGGTTGATTTTTTTCCAAGAGCCTAAAATTATTCTTAACTTTTGGGAGGGGTTTCAGATTTTTCCTAAGGTTTTTTGATTTTGGTGTTATTTCACCCGTAAGAACCAATGTTAATTGTTTCGCTTTGTACAGCCCTGATTTTTAGAATTTGAAGGCGGGGATGATTTTTTTCCAAGAGCCTAAAATTATTCTTAACTTTTGGGAGGGGTTTCAGATTTTTCCTAAGGTTTTTTGATTTTGGTGTTATTTCACCCGTAAGAACCAATGTTAATTGTTTCGCTTTGTACAGCCCTGATTTTAGAATTTGAAGGCGGGGTTGATTTTTTTCCAAGAGCCTAAAATTATTCTTAACTTTTGGGAGGGGTTTCAGATTTTTCCTAAGGTTTTTTGATTTTGGTGTTATTTCACCCGTAAGAACCAATGTTAATTGTTTCGCTTTGTACAGCCCTGATTTTGGAATTTGAAGGCGGGGATGATTTTTTTCCAAGAGCCTAAAATTATTCTTAACTTTTGGGAGGGGTTTCAGATTTTTCCTAAGGTTTTTTGATTTTGGTGTTATTTCACCCGTAAGAACCAATGTTAATTGTTTCGCTTTGTACAGCCCTGATTTTTAGAATTTGAAGGCGGGGATGATTTTTTCCAAGAGCCTAAAATTATTCTTAACTTTTGGGAGGGGTTTCAGATTTTTCCTAAGGTTTTTTGATTTTGGTGTTATTTCACCCGTAAGAACCAATGTTAATTGTTTCGCTTTGTACAGCCCTGATTTTTAGAATTTGAAGGCGGGGTTGATTTTTTTCCAAGAGCCTAAAATTATTCTTAACTTTTGGGAGGGGTTTCAGATTTTTCCTAAGGTTTTTTGATTTTGGTGTTATTTCACCCGTAAGAACCAATGTTAATTGTTTCGCTTTGTACAGCCCTGATTTTTAGAATTTGAAGGCGGGGTTGATTTTTTTCCAAGAGCCTAAAATTATTCTTAACTTTTGGGAGGGGTTTCAGATTTTTCCTAAGGTTTTTTGATTTTGGTGTTATTTCACCCGTAAGAACCAATGTTAATTGTTTCGCTTTGTACAGCCCTGATTTTTAGAATTTGAAGGCGGGGTTGATTTTTTTCCAAGAGCCTAAAATTATTCTTAACTTTTGGGAGGGGTTTCAGATTTTTCCTAAGGTTTTTTGATTTTGGTGTTATTTCACCCGTAAGAACCAATGTTAATTGTTTCGCTTTGTACAGCCCTGATTTTTAGAATTTGAAGGCGGGGTTGATTTTTTTCCAAGAGCCTAAAATTATTCTTAACTTTTGGGAGGGGTTTCAGATTTTTCCTAAGGTTTTTTGATTTTGGTGTTATTTCACCCGTAAGAACCAATGTTAATTGTTTCGCTTTGTACAGCCCTGATTTTTAGAATTTGAAGGCGGGGTTGATTTTTTTCCAAGAGCCTAAAATTATTCTTAACTTTTGGGAGGGGTTTCAGATTTTTCCTAAGGTTTTTTGATTTTGGTGTTATTTCACCCGTAAGAACCAATGTTAATTGTTTCGCTTTGTACAGCCCTGATTTTTGGAATTTGAAGGCGGGATGATTTTTTTCCAAGAGCCTAAAATTATTCTTAACTTTTGGGAGGGGTTTCAGATTTTTCCTAAGGTTTTTTGATTTTGGTGTTATTTCACCCGTAAGAACCAATGTTAATTGTTTCGCTTTGTACAGCCCTGATTTTTAGAATTTGAAGGCGGGGTTGATTTTTTTCCAAGAGCCTAAAATTATTCTTAACTTTTGGGAGGGGTTTCAGATTTTTCCTAAGGTTTTTGATTTTGGTGTTATTTCACCCGTAAGAACCAATGTTAATTGTTTCGCTTTGTACAGCCCTGATTTTTAGAATTTGAAGGCGGGGTTGATTTTTTTCCAAGAGCCTAAAATTATTCTTAACTTTTGGGAGGGGTTTCAGATTTTTCCTAAGGTTTTTTGATTTTGGTGTTATTTCACCCGTAAGAACCAATGTTAATTGTTTCGCTTTGTACAGCCCTGATTTTTAGAATTTGAAGGCGGGGTTGATTTTTTTCCAAGAGCCTAAAATTATTCTTAACTTTTGGGAGGGGTTTCAGATTTTTCCTAAGGTTTTTTGATTTTGGTGTTATTTCACCCGTAAGAACCAATGTTAATTGTTTCGCTTTGTACAGCCCTGATTTTTAGAATTTGAAGGCGGGGTTGATTTTTTTCCAAGAGCCTAAAATTATTCTTAACTTTTGGGAGGGGTTTCAGATTTTTCCTAAGGTTTTTTGATTTTGGTGTTATTTCACCCGTAAGAACCAATGTTAATTGTTTCGCTTTGTACAGCCCTGATTTTTAGAATTTGAAGGCGGGGATGATTTTTTTCCAAGAGCCTAAAATTATTCTTAACTTTTGGGAGGGGTTTCAGATTTTTCCTAAGGTTTTTTGATTTTGGTGTTATTTCACCCGTAAGAACCAATGTTAATTGTTTCGCTTTGTACAGCCCTGATTTTTAGAATTTGAAGGCGGGGATGATTTTTTTCCAAGAGCCTAAAATTATTCTTAACTTTTGGGAGGGGTTTCAGATTTTTCCTAAGGTTTTTTGATTTTGGTGTTATTTCACCCGTAAGAACCAATGTTAATTGTTTCGCTTTGTACAGCCCTGATTTTTAGAATTTGAAGGCGGGGTTGATTTTTTTCCAAGAGCCTAAAATTATTCTTAACTTTTGGGAGGGGTTTCAGATTTTTCCTAAGGTTTTTTGATTTTGGTGTTATTTCACCCGTAAGAACCAATGTTAATTGTTTCGCTTTGTACAGCCCTGATTTTTGGAATTTGAAGGCGGGGATGATTTTTTTCCAAGAGCCTAAAATTATTCTTAACTTTTGGGAGGGGTTTCAGATTTTTCCTAAGGTTTTTTGATTTTGGTGTTATTTCACCCGTAAGAACCAATGTTAATTGTTTCGCTTTGTACAGCCCTGATTTTTAGAATTTGAAGGCGGGGATTTTTTTCCAAGAGCCTAAAATTATTCTTAACTTTTGGGAGGGGTTTCAGATTTTTCCTAAGGTTTTTTGATTTTGGTGTTATTTCACCCGTAAGAACCAATGTTAATTGTTTCGCTTTGTACAGCCCTGATTTTTAGAATTTGAAGGCGGGGATGATTTTTTTCCAAGAGCCTAAAATTATTCTTAACTTTTGGGAGGGGTTTCAGATTTTTCCTAAGGTTTTTTGATTTTGGTGTTATTTCACCCGTAAGAACCAATGTTAATTGTTTCGCTTTGTACAGCCCTGATTTTGGAATTTGAAGGCGGGGATGATTTTTTTCCAAGAGCCTAAAATTATTCTTAACTTTTGGGAGGGGTTTCAGATTTTTCCTAAGGTTTTTTGATTTTGGTGTTATTTCACCCGTAAGAACCAATGTTAATTGTTTCGCTTTGTACAGCCCTGATTTTTAGAATTTGAAGGCGGGTTGATTTTTTTCCAAGAGCCTAAAATTATTCTTAACTTTTGGGAGGGGTTTCAGATTTTTCCTAAGGTTTTTTGATTTTGGTGTTATTTCACCCGTAAGAACCAATGTTAATTGTTTCGCTTTGTACAGCCCTGATTTTTAGAATTTGAAGGCGGGTATGATTTTTTTCCAAGAGCCTAAAATTATTCTTAACTTTTGGGAGGGGTTTCAGATTTTTCCTAAGGTTTTTTGATTTTGGTGTTATTTCACCCGTAAGAACCAATGTTAATTGTTTCGCTTTGTACAGCCCTGATTTTTAGAATTTGAAGGCGGGGATGATTTTTTTCCAAGAGCCTAAAATTATTCTTAACTTTTGGGAGGGGTTTCAGATTTTTCCTAAGGTTTTTTGATTTTGGTGTTATTCACCCGTAAGAACCAATGTTAATTGTTTCGCTTTGTACAGCCCTGATTTTTGGAATTTGAAGGCGGGGTGATTTTTTTCCAAGAGCCTAAAATTATTCTTAACTTTTGGGAGGGGTTTCAGATTTTTCAATTTTTTGATTTTGAGTGTTATTTCACCCGTAAGAACCAATGTTAATTGTTTCGCTTTGTACAGCCCTGATTTTTGGAATTTGAAGGCGGGGATGATTTTTTCCAAGAGCCTAAAATTATTCTTAAATTTTGGGAGGGGTTTCAGATTTTTCCTAAGGTTTTTGATTTTGGTTTATTTCACCCGCTAAAACCAATGTTAATTGGCTTTGCAGCCCTGTTTTGGAAAAGGCGGGGTGATTTTTTTCCAAGACCTAAGTTATTCTTCGGGATCGGTTTCAGATTTTTCAAATTTTGATTTCCATCAGAAAAAAATTACTGTTTACAAATTGTACATTTTGTTATTTTAAAATAATAATTATTTTACCTAAAATGATATTAATATGAGCTGGTGGAATCCTTGAACCTGCAAACTTTCTGATAAATGTACAAGGAGCACAATACGCTTCGGTACAAGAACGAGTCCACCGTGAATTGTCGTGGTGTACAAGGTAATACTGTTCGAAATTTATATTTACTTTTTAACTTAACGTTAGGCAGCTTCATTGACAACATATCTCAATTTCGTTTATCACGATTGTAAATACCGTTCTGCCCCACGTTGGATATGCCTCATAGAAATATTTGCATCTCGTACCTTTGATTACTATTCAATTCCTTACCACACAATATTTTTGAAACTGCCAAGCCACTCTTATCTGGATTACTGCTGGTCAATTTAGAAATAAAACCTGACTAAACTTTCAATTTTCTAAATCATAAGAGCGTAATGCTTTTTGAAGGTTTTAAAGTAAAATGGTACGATACTTCTGATTCTGAGTTGCACGATCATCAAAATCAATAATGGAAGATCCCTTTATTTCAAATTAAAAATAAAGAACATATTTGTGAAGAAATGAATGAAATACATTTGAGATGAAAGGGAAAAAATTCAGAAGAAAATAAAAAATAATTTTAAAAAATCATTATTTAAAGAGAGTTTGGCAAGTGAATTATATTTAGAACGATTCATATAAATAAAAACACGAACTAGGAAAAGTTATTAAAAACAATTGAAGTACATTATGGAACATTTGACCAGTGTTTGTTGCACATTTCAAGACAGCAGAATAATTTATGAAACACATTTGGTATTTATTAAAGAAACATTTATTTCTAGTAAACATTGGGGCTGTCGAAAAGAATAATAATTTATTAGGCAAATGAAGAGTGATGGGATACACGGCCGGGCGGTTTCAAAGAGATACGGGAAAAGATTCGATACAGTACAGAGGTAGATAGTCGCATGTATTGACATATTGTGGATTTCTTGTGCAAAATTAATTATTTTACTGTGAAATGTTTAGAATTCGCTCAGACAATTCTAAAGGTATATGCCGAGATAGTAGAAGTTACATTTGGTAACCTTTTGTTAAAATTATAAAGCGTGGATTTGAGCCAGAACACGGAGAATGGCTCATGATTGGCGATTAGCTCCATGGAGATTGTAATGGTATGGTTTGGAAACTAAACATCATATCGACCAAACATGCAGTCCAACGCTAAACAAAGGAATTGATTATACATTTATCAATTATATACCCAGAAATTCTTGTATATTTTATTGTCAATATTAGAATACACTAGATATAAGAATTGACAATTTTTCAAAGGAAGGCAATGCATGGAGTAAAGGATTTTAAAAAAAGATGGAGAGTTGAGTTTAAGTTTTACAACGTGTGAATGATTATATAATTCCTCCTCTGTAACTAGTACTTTTGAGAATTTGTCAGGGCAGTGCATGTGGTATGTTTTAGTTTTCTGCCAGGAATATTTTTTTGTGTTTTTATGTATTTTGTCCGTCACATACGTCTTTAACCCCTGTTAACATGCAACCCTTCGGGTTTTTTAAGGTCACTTGTACCTACCTGTATGTTAATAAATTTAACATCCTTAGCAACGTAAATAAACAACCATCGTCTCATCGCAAGCCAACTTAATTACAGAAGTCCACTATTTACAAGATAAATCAGAATTAAAGTAACTCATTATTTTGGTGGATACTCATTGTTAGTTGATTGATTGATTAATTGTGCAATTGGGCAAGAAAATAAATATTGGGTAAATTAGCATCACTTTCATGGCAATCCATGAAATGAATATCTTCTCCAGTAATATTTACTGACGATGTGGTGTTGAAACTTAGAATTCGGCTACTGTAGAGCTTCGCCACCCATCAAAATGTTTCAATTCTGTAACCGGAGCTCGTGAATCGGCCAATACCGGCGGAAGGTCTTATTAAAGAGTGACTGGTGTATTTTTTCTGGTTCTGTGAGACCAAGATAGGTGGCTATAATTATTGGCACTCGTGCAACCTTGTGAATGTCATGTTGACACGAAGCTGCTTTTTCCAAGCCTTCAATTCTTAGTATGCATTTTTGGATCGCCCTTTGGATATTTCCGGGATTAAATCCCATGTGATTCCCGCAGCGGGATCTAAAATTTCTTGCGGTAGACACGAATTTTCCGCGTCCATCTTCTTCGACACACGGTATTCCACTGTATTGTTGAAATGGATACAAGGAAAAGCAACATCCAACAATAACGATTAACGTACCGCAGCAATAAACTCACTTGTTTCATATCGCAGGAATGTTGTAAATTTTTCTAAAAATCTTGAGACTTTATGGTGACCGATAAAATGCTGAACTAACCGCTAAATGTTACAGTGTAATTAGTGCCTCGTCGAAATTAAAAATCTCGGCTTCGTTACGCTCCGCCTCGATTTTTAACTTTTGGCCTCGGCAGTAATAATACTCATAACATTTCTAGGTATACTAATAGCTATAAAAGTTCACCAACAATACAATAGCTGAAGATTCTCAACTTTTAAAGAAATTTACTGATTAGTACGTACGTATTCTCAAAGATAATAGATTTGTGCACATAACAATTTATGTTATCTTATCTGAAAATAATTTTCCCAATGAGAATAATTATTAGAAATTCATCTGTAAGATCCGGTACACTTAGAGCATTATTTTTGCCGACCCACAATAATTTCAATAAATAATTTGACCAATCTATTTGGGGACAAAGTTTAATATATCTCAGAGTATATTGAATTACTTCATTCAAATTATTTCTCCCTTGACCTTTATGCACGTTTTACAGGAATTCGCATAATGGCCGTCATTTTTCTAAAAAACAGTCAACTTTTGAAATATTAATCACTCATCAAAGCCTGTAAAAGTAAAAATAAATTAGCGATATTGTTCGCTTTTAATCAGGCTTATCCCACATCCCGCATTCTGCAACGCACAACACTCTGCCCGCCGGCCGCTTCCGGGAAGCCCGCAGTGTTTCACGAGCGAGGGACTTTTGAGCATTTCGACGTGCCCATCATTAAGGGCGGCACCCTGCCTGAGGACCCCTGCACGCAGCGCCCTTTGCGAGCCGGTCCCCGGGAAAGAGGGAGAGGGAGGGGGAGGGGCGGCGGCGGCGACACGTGCGCCGGCGAGGGACGCGGCGCCTGCGGGCAGCTCGGAGGGGCCAGGGGACACAGACTTCGTCCTCACGCTTTAATTAGAAGGTGAAAGGCCGTATTTCCGTGGGTTAATCTCAATACGGGCGCTCGTAGTACCGCCGTCCCCTCCGCCGCCACAGCCGCCCCGCCGCCTCCGCCAGCAAAGCTGCCTCCGTCGCCATCAGCGGCGTAGCCAATCCCGCAGCCCCACCGCTGGCCGCGCCACCCCGCCGTCCCCGCCGCCCCCACCGCTCCCACAGCCTCTACTGCCACTTCCCCTACCGGCTGTGCCGCCCCCGCCGCCCCCAACGCCACCACCACCACTCTCTCCGTCAACGCCGCTACCGTCCCCACCGTCGCAGCCGTCGCTACCACCGCCACACCTTCCCCGCTGCCTCCACCAACGTCAAGGCTATCACAGCCAGCCTCGTCTCCCGTCGCTCTCTCCTCCTCCTCCGCCACCGCCACCACTGCATCCACCGTCAACTGCCACGCTCTTGCCTCTCCCACCGCTCCAACTCTGTCAACGCCACCGACACCACCCACCTTGCTCTTCCTCCTTCGCCGCTTCCTCCTCTCCCACCTTCCCCGCGATCGCTTTCACTCGACATTGTCGCTGATCTCTACCCCCTTCCGCCATCTCCTCCATCACCATCTCCATCGTCATGTCTCATCGCACATAGTCACCGGCCCCCGTCTCCGATGGCGTTGATCTGCTTCCCGTTGCCTCCTCTAGGAACTCCGTCCTTCTCTCGTTTACAGCGCCCCGTCTACGTTTCCATCCATCCTGCCTCCCTTTCCACCATCCCCTTCCACACTACCACTCTCTCTTCATCATCAACACCTCAACCCTTACCATCTCCTTCCACCCATCCCGTCTCCCTTTCCTCACTGCCTCTCTCCTTCCTCACTGTCTCTCTCTCTCTCCACCAGCAACACCTCAACCCCTATCATCTCTTTCCGTCCATCCCCTCTCCCTTTCCAGCATCTCCTTCCTCACTGCCCCTCTCTCTCTCTTCCCCATCAACACCTCAACCCCTACCATCTCCTCCCAAGCGTCCTCTACGTACTGCCACTGCCCTTCTCCTCCGTCGCCTGTGTCTCCCCCATCACCGTCGCTGGCAGGGGCGGAGGGGTGAAATACGACGAGGGGGATGAAGCGACGTCCTCCATCGCACCACCGCCGCCGCCGCCTGAATGTCCAACGCCGCCCCCGTTTTATTTAGCGCCGCTATTTACACTTAGAGAAATTAGTTGGTCCGCGCTCCTACCGAGAAGGACGCGCGGATATATTTTTTCGAGCTCCTTCCTGCAAAAGGATTCCGCGTACCGCGGACGGATTAACCGCGTTGGTGGACTCGCCGTGTCTTTGTACGTCTTTAGTAGGGTGTTGCTCGATTGCGTCCTGCTTTTGCTCGGTTTTATTTTCGTTTGAATTGCTCTTTTACGCGTGCTACTTTGGGTTTTGTGCGTGCGTTATATGTATTTCTCACAATTTTTTGAACTCATTTCGTGGCGTAGTGGATAACGAATGTTATTTAAATGTTTTAATTTTAACTCTTCGTTGTTTTCTTTGCAATTATTTTAATGTTGTCTTATTTTCAACGCGTTTCACATAATTACGTACTATTTACGGTACACTTGTAATAGAATGTCATTAGAGCGTTGCAAAATCATATTTTGGCAATGTAATTTAAATTTGGTGTAATTCAGATACATTCACGTTTTCCTATGTTACGAAATACCTACTTCTTTCGATATACTTAATTATCTTCGTTACCCTACTTGGGTTAGCTATTTGTGAAATATTTACTTACTTCCACTTATTTACTTCATAAATTTCGTTGCTCGACTAATATTACTTTTATCAGTGTTACAATGTATTTAATTTTATTTTGCCCTTATATACTCATGCATTTTTTCAGTATAAAACCGTTATTATCATGATCCTACTTTTATTTTTGCTCATGAGCCTCGACATACATGTTACTTTCTTACCTGTCGTATGTGGACGTGTAATTCTGTATAGAATAAGATCTTTTCATTGAAACCAATTATTAAATTGATAGCAACTAACCACAAAGTATGAACTGAAAGAATACTCGTGCCGTTTCGTTTACTGCATCCATTCTGTTCGACGGCTAGCGAGAGAGAATTATTTCAACATGTTCACAGAACAACGGCTTCCACTGCTCCTTCACACCTTCTACATGTAATGTCCTCAGGGCCGTGTTCCCGTTGCTTCCCGAATGAATAGAGTTATGCCATCAAGCATGCAATATAATAACTAGTTTATCGGTCGTCCTAACAACGGTATTCCTTGGCTCTAAGCGTCCTGTACGCATGCAATTACATTGTATCTGTAGTGTTTTATGTCATTTTCTTGTTCAAAATAAAACCGGAGTTTTCTGGCTTATCACAATATATTTTCTCAGATGTCTTGAGGCGTGTGAGAGTTTCGTGCAGTATTCTTATTTTAAATATAATTTGAACCGAACAAATAAGATAGTAATACTAACATTATATCGTCTATATTTCACCTGCATTTACCTTTTCTCTCAAATGTTTCTGAGAGTAGTTTCTCTTTAATTTCTTTGTTATTTTTCAAGTTACTCTTGCTTGCAGATGAACGCCTTCGAACATTGCATCCAGTGCCTACGGAAGGGGGGATAACCTACATTTATTCTCGTCTGCACCCCTCCCTCGGGTGACTCTACTTTGTTCCAACGTGCGCCCTCGGTTAGGCAGAATTCGTCAAGCCAATTCTCTGAACTCAGGTGAGCGGAACTCTAGAGCTGATGCTTCCCGCTTAAACTTTTGGATAGTTTTTTGTTATTATATTCATAATAGCCATACATTCCATTTTCCGCACGCTAGAATTGTTAGGTTTGCTAAATGTTACCTGCATTAGTACGTAATATTTGCACACAAAAAATAACGAAAGTTAAGTTCTCTTTGAACAATTTTTAAGGCTTGATTATAGTTAAAAAGAGTATGTCCAATATGTTTTGAATGCTTCCTTAATATTACTTGTGAAAGAATATATGGTCTTACATTTAAATGAAGCGGAGCCATTTAAAAATGGAACTAATAAATTCTGGGGTGGCAGCAGAACTAATAAAGTGGTTCTTGAAATCAGGAGAAAATAACATACTTTTTGTTTATTTTTTATCTCTTGTTTATTTTTGACCTCAATGTAGATCAACACGGCATACATTACGCACTGTGCTTACAATGTAACAAGTTACCAAATGATGCAGACTACTATCATACCATCCGCAAAGACGTTAGCTATGAGACTTCAAATAAAGCGGGAAACATTTTTGTCGTTTGAATTGTTATGTAAGAAGCAGATAAATCCATTCAGATTCAAATGCTTCAAATTACATATTTTACTTACCTTAGGTAAGAAAAAGTATCAATTCTCCTGACCGGTCATCGAGAATCATTGTACGATGGATGGTCGGCAAGTAAAATGTTTCCGCGATAAGAGCTATTTATTAACAAAATCTTTACCTGTAATTATTGTAGATGTTAATCTACACTTAATTCGTTGAGTCGGTACCGTGACGGAGATGACTTCTGTAGCTGTTACCACTGCGCCTCTCCATCTCCCGCCGGTTGCCGCCGCCCTGGGCCCCTGGGCGCGTAAGCACACGGCTCCGCGGGCGAGAAAAATGCCAGGGCTCTCGCGTCTCCCGCCCCCAGGGGCACGCGGTCACGGATTCCCGCCGCCACCCCCCCTCCCCGCATGCGGCCCTGGAATTCCGGCGCCGCCACCCGTAGCTCCACCCCCGCCGCTCCTCTCCGCTCCGCCCCGCTTCGCTTCCACGCCGCTCTGTTCCGCTCCACCCTTCCCGCCCGCCCTATGCTCTCTTTCACACACCACATGCTCCCGCAGTATCTTCCCGTTCGGCCTCACCTCGCCCTGCGTTGCCACTCCGCCCAACAGTTGCTCTGTCCTTCGCCTCGTCCTACTCCACCTTGCTTCTTCTCGCCGTTTTCTGTTCTGCAGGCCCGAACTCGCCCTGCAGCATCTCCTTCCCTCCGTGTACTGCGAGGGCTCGTGGCTTCATGCCCAAAGCGTATTCCTTCCACCACTGGGGAACAGGTTCGATCCCTGGGCAATCCATGAGGACAATGCGAAATCTCGACAGGTTTTCTTGTTTCCCCTGCCTCTCATCCCGACGTTCTCCATCATCACTCATGTCTCTCAATTACCTCAGCACTTGAAGGTCCCCTAAACCATAAATAAGTAAGTAAATAAATAGGTAAAATATAAATGGATAAAAACATAAATATATAAATAAATCATTAAATAAATGACTAAATAAATCATTATAAATATATAATCTCCACCCTCCATCGATGTCTCTCGTTGCTGTTAGAGATTCTCACTCGTTGCATACGTGAGGCAGCGGTAGCGCCGCCGCTGTCTACCTCCTGTTCACCCCCCCCCCTTCACCTCATTGCTTAGTACTTCGTAGCTTCATTTTTCTATACAGCAACTATTTTCACGGCATTTTCATTACCTTTATCATTCATTCCGTGTCCAGCTGAACTCCTCCCCCACGCTCCCTATGCGAGCTGCCTTTGCTTCACGCTACACCCTGGCCGTCCTCGCCTCCGCCACCGCTAACCCGCATCGTTTCAATTTTTACTCGAAACTGAGACCGGGGGAGGTGGCTCAGGCCATCAACTGATGTCATGTCAGTGCCTCTGACTGGGAGGTTCTATGTTCGAAACCCGACGCTTGCAGGATTTTCGACACTAGCTTGTCAGCTAGGTCCTATTCAGTCGCTGTTTGGAGGAGAATTCTAGCTGCCGGCTGCTCTGATTGGTAGTTTTGCGTGGTTTCTCCGATCAACACCAGGCGAATGCCGAGCAGTACCCTAACAATCGGCCCACAGACCGCGCGCGACATTGCCTTTCTTTCCCTTGTTCTATCCTCGCACACACACACTAACATGCATTACACTAACACACATGCTGGGAGACCGGTCGGGGGCTTAGAGCTTGTACCGACTAGGGCAGTGCCCATTTGGTGTGAGATACCTGGTGGGAAAAACCCCGCTAATCGACGGTAGGTCGCGCCGGATCACATCTTCCAGCGAAGGAAGTTCACCGTCACCTCACTGAAAAATCATGCACTACACTTACGGAACTAATAACCTCAGTAGTTGGCGCTCCCTGGATCACTAACAATCGATCAACCGACGGTAGGTCAGTTTCGGATCTCGCAATCCAGCGGGGGAAGATCACCGCCACCTCCCGAGGACGAAAATGCACTGCACTAACGGGAATAATAATATTGTCAGGTGTGCATATATATATATATATATATATATATATGTATATATATGTATATATAATCTCTTCAAATTGCAATTGAACATACATTACTTTGCCTAAGCTAATGAGACTTCATAAAAGAATGTATCAAATTTATAAGTGGCAAAGAGTGGCCCTTAGCAGCAAAATTCCAGCGGCGTACTGATCTACTGTAATAATATAGTCGGAAATTTTTTTCAGAATCAAGACTGATTCTTTGTTGTTGCTGTTTTTACCTGGGCATCTAGCAAAACTTGCACACCTCTGAAAACGTAGTGCATCGGACTTAAGTAATAAATATTATTAAAAAATAGTACGTCAGAAGATTTATGAAACATGCATGGATCATTTGTTCAATTTTGTAATGAACTTCCACATTTTGAAACAATTGATTCTTTTCAAAAATTTCTGTAACTTTCTCATAAAACCCACAGGTATGTTGTTTTCTTCAAATTTTGTGAACATGTGAAGGTCATTTAAAAGAAGTAGGTAAATGCATTAACAATGTCACCCTCAGAACTATCTTCATTCTTTCATAACGCTCTTTCGTAATCCTTGCCACGGGACTGCCAATCCACGGCGTACCGTACCACTGCGTGCATCTGAAACCTTCCGTCTGGATCTTCCGCGAGACAGGAGTCTCCGCGACGCGGGAGTGAAGGCGTGCCAAGTCACGGGATCGTAAAAAGGTAATTGATTTACAGGCGCACCACAGCCACCGCAGCGCCGCACAGCGGAGCGGAGCGGCGCAGGGCGGGCCGGAGTGGGCTGGTGTGGCGGAGCATGGCCTGGTGGGGTGTAGCATTGAGGCGGTGTGGGGAGAGGGAGCTAGGAGGGGTAGAACAGAGAGGGATGGGGACGGGGGGTCGGGAGGGAGTGAGACCTCGCATGGTGTGACGTGGCGAAGCGGAGCATGGCCTGTTGGCGTGTGAGTTGGGGGAGGTGGGGTGTGGAGGGGTGGGGCGAGGAGGGCTGTAGGAGTGAGGCTGTGGTGGGAGGCGAGTTAGAAAGGCCTAGCGTGGCGTGGCATTGCGGAGCACGCCTGTGGCGTGTGGCGGGGTGGGGAAAGGTGTTGCTAGGAGGGGTGGAGCGAAAAGCAATGGAGAGGGATGTGGCGAGGAGGGGCGTGATGGAGTGGGGTAGCTCGGGGCGAGGCAAGAAGGAGGATTTCGGGCAGATCGTGGCGGAATGGGGCGTGGAGCGCGGGGCGGGATGAGGGTGGGGAGGAGCATGCCCGCGCGAGCGTTTCGCCCGCCTAGTCAGACGGCTCCTGGAGCGTGAATGTCCCTGCCGCGCCGTCAAACGAACCGCCTCACAGAGGGCTAAATGGCCAATCTAGGCGGAACTAGACCCCCTCCCTAACATTTTAATATCGACTTTTTGTGTTAGTGAATTTGATCATCGATGTTAGTAGAATGATATTTGAGAGTTGGTTTATTTTTTCGGCTCACGTTTGCTACGCTGGGGAAGTGGATTACTTATCATATCTTGAAGGAAGCGCTGCGTGAGGCAGTCGCTCTGCAGCCACTCGAAGAATCAAACGCGCTCAGATCTCAATGAATGGCGAATGCGAAACTCTGCTATATGGAATATGTTCAGTAAAGTATGTACTTTTCAACAGTAGTTATATAATTTCAATTCTTTGCTTCTCTCTTCGTAAAATAAGCTGCAAAGTAGGCGTTGCGCGAGACCTAAATTTTACATTTTCCCGACTTTCAAGTAGATTTTCAACAATGTAAATTAACTTGCATTACAGTAAAACATATGTCACTAAATAGCTTCGTGTCTTTACTTTATGATGCACTAAGTTTCACGTCCAGATACGTCCAGATGAGGATATTATGTTTTATTTCAGACGATGGCGCGCATCCAGTAGTCACCTACCTTAATCTGTTTCCTGTTTCGCGCGAGAGAGGGGACATGAAAGCAGAGCTAATGTCTTTTGTAAAGAATAGATTAGGTTTTCAAGAGTGCGAAAAAACAATGGAGAAATGCCTTAAAGATGCTGTAAGAGTATTTTATAACATGTTTTAAGTAGGTGGAGAAAATGCGACCACGTCGAGCATCATTTCATTAAAAAGTATTCTGGTTGGCTAGATGCTGTAATTCAGTTTCCGGAAGTGGTATACAGGGCAATAACACCTAAAATGATTGAAGCTACGCAATCTAATAGTTCAGGTGCAAGCCGGCCGAGGTAAAGTTTTAATGAGTGTACTGGGGAGGGTAAAGAAACCGCATGGAAACATTACTTACGTCGCACTCAAAGGAAGAAATTGTGTACGCAGCGAGGCAATCACTGCATACATCGGGTAAAAGAGATGCGGCCAACATGTTGCAGGAGATGACTTCAACTCGTCGCATTATCAGAGGACTGACTCTTACCAATTGTTGGGTTCTTGTTGGCCAATTGTAATGTTGTAATGTCAAATTGTCAGTGGAAATGGTGTGAATCAACCAAAGCAATGAAAGATATAAGAAGATTAAATTTAAGTAGCAATGAAATTGTTTAAGGGGTCAACATGGGTAGTGTGTAAAAGGCAAATATAGACAAACAGTGGGTTAGAAAAGGGTTAATCTGCAATAAAACTTTATGATTGGTGTCTTTTATGTGAAACATAAACGTCATAAACTGAAGAAGAAGGAGAAGAAAAAGAAAAAAACATTTCTTATCAATTGTGAAAAATTAAATAAATCTTTCAGAAATTGTGCAATATAAAATAAAAGATTAATAAATTCATTTATATTTTGATTTAGTTATTGAAAATAAAATATATTTGCGTTCAGAGAAGTCTTAATATTTTTTTTTAATTTTTTCGAACACAATTCATTAATAATAATAATAATAATAATAATAATAATAATAACTCCACCTAGGGAGTACACGACCTTGCAGTTGGTGGTGGAGCTTGAGTACCCCCATGAGCCTTAAAGCTATGTCAGTGGTAGCCTAGCTACCGGTGGGGCCTCCCTTGCTGAATGGGTTGAAGGTGAGGGGTCAGACGAAGAAGTACTCCATTTTGAGGAGAGTGGGAAGTAAGTAGAGAGGGAAGGGTCATGAACCTTTGGACTTCCTGTTGTCGGCCCATAGAGGGTACAGGAGAGAAACTGGTTTGGCACACCAGGCCACTGATTAGAGTGGAGGCCCGAACCTTGCATTAGCCAGCGAAGGAGGCTGCCTTCAGCAGTCAGTGAAAATCCCGTAGGGTTTAGTAATGCCGACTGGCGATCGGAGGGACCCCTTGCTGGGCCCTGCGGGGGATGCCCCGAGGCCACTGTGGGTCGCAGTAACGGATGGCAGGAAACAACCCGAGGGTTAAGTGTGATCTGTGAACTCGAACTTGCGTCCTGCGAATCTTCAATTCAAACCAATGAGCAAAATGGATAGAACAAGCAATGTAATGAATCTTAACGTGCCTTGTTCTACCAGTGTCCCATACCTGCTCAGAAACCGAGCTAATGTCACCTTGTCGACGTCTGGCCATCCCACGGATGCTAGTCCCAGGGACCCAGAGCCGGCAGTAGCTCGAAGCCATCGTCAGAGATGGACCCGGGATGAATTAAAGGAGGTGATGTGGTGCTTTTACTACGCAAAAGCGAAAAATGGGGGCTCTGAAATAGAAGTTTTCAAGGTATGGAGAGAGCGGAACCCAGATATGAGACCTACCCTAGACTCAAAGAAGCTTGCCAGTCAACGACGATACATACTCAGCAGTGGAAAATTCACAGCAGATCAACTTGCTGACATTGAGAGAAATGCGGAATATGTACTTCGCTCGAACAATCCACATGACGAACATGTAGAACTTGAAAATGATGATCCCGTGGAAGGTTCATCGCTTTCCAGTGAAACACACGTCAGTGGTGAAAACTCATCTGGCAATGAATTACACGATAAGGACATGATGCGAAATCTCCTTCGGCGCGAGATAGAAAGAGTTAGTCAACTTCCGTTTGAATCTCGCGAACCGTTGAGGAGAATATACGAAAATGCCAAAGCTAAAAGAGTGATAGAAACAGTTAATTCTGTCTTAAATGAGGTGGTGGAGACCCCAGGCAGAGATCTAGATATTACTGAAATCAATCACATCATATATGCAACTGGATATCTAGTATCTCAGATAATTTTGGGGCCAGCCAAGAACACCGACGGCCGACAGCAAAACAGAGTAAACAGCTCTGTACCCCCATGGATGAACAGAATTATGAAACGAATAGCCGACACCCGGCGTGAAATATCATTCTTAGCTGAGGCATCTTCTAAATCAACGCACACCTCTAAAGTTCAACGAAAATATTCAATGTTGAACAAAAATACCAAATTGAAAATGACACCAGCAGGCTAATGGTAGTTGAGAAGCTAAAAGAGAAAATTCAAGCATGGGCTCAACGAATAAGAAGGTACAAACGTAGAATAGATTTCCGTGTACAGACCGGTTGTTTGAAACAGACCCGAAGAGATTCTATCGCAATCTGACTCAAAAACCGAATGGCAAAGCTGTTACTCCTTCAAAAGATGACGTCGAAGCATTTTGGGCAGGAATCTGGGAAGAGAGCAGATCCTACAACAAAGACGCATCTTGGCTTCAATCTGAAGTTGATGCTGCCGATGAATTGTAGAAACAGTGGAAGATGTTCACCAATTCTCGGAAGAGGACCTCTTCCAAGCAATTAAGAACATGGGAAACTGGAAGTCCCCCGGGATTGATAAGATCCAGATTTATTGGATTAAGAAATTAACAGCAATACATTCTCATCTAGCAAAGGCTGTTAATAAAATTTTTGAAAACCCAAAGGAAATCCCGGAATGGCTCACACGCGGCATCACCGTATTTGCTACCCAAAGCGGGAGACAGCTCTTTGGCGAAGAACTACAGGCCAATTACTTGTCTGCCAGTACTGTACAAAGTTATAACTTCAGCTATAGCTGACAAAATGTATAGACATCTAGATAAGAATCATCTAATGCCAGCTGAACAAAAAGGATGTCGTAAAGGCTCTTATGGGTGTAAGGAAATCTTGCTACTGAATAAAGTCATCTTGAATGATGTAAAGAAACGCAAACGTAATTTGAGCATGGCTTGGATTGACTACCAAAAGGCCTTTGATAGTGTACCACACGATTGGATTTTGAAGACCCTGGAGATCTATCGATTTCATCCTAGACTTGTTGAGTTTTGCAAGGCTAGTATGAAGTCGTGGAGTACCAGGTTACTAATCCACAGCGGAAAGGAAGCAGTAGAAACCAGAAGTATTCAGATTAACAGGGGTATTTTTCAAGGAGATTCACTATCCCCTCTGCTGTTTTGCATTAGTTTGATCCCACTATCGAGACAGTTGTCGCAAGCTGACTTTGGTTTTAAGCTCCATGGTGATGAAAGGCCAGTATCACATTTGTTTTACATGGATGATCTGAAAGTGTTTGCCAAGAATGAAGTGATTCTCTCCCCAAATGCTGTCTGTCGTGAATGACTTTAGCAATGACATCTGCATGAAGTTTGGTCTTGACAAGTGTGCAAAAATCAATTTAAAAAGAGGGAAAACTCACAACGTCTGAGAACATTGAAATTGATACGCACACTGTGATTCAAGATCTTGAGCCAGGTAAAACTTACAAATATCTGGGCATTGAAGAATGTGAAACCATCTCGAATGACAGAATGAAAGAGAGAATTCGTAGGGAGTATTATAGAAGAGTGAGACTGGTCCTGCAGTCCGCTCTGAATTCCAGGAATAAAATATCTGCAATAGGTAGTTTGGCGGTACCTGTAGCCGAATACAGTTTTGGACTAGTGGACTGGACTGAGCAAGAAATTCGCACCATGGATCGAAAAACCAGAAAACTGCTGACAATGCATCATGTTTCCCACCCTCGAGCTGATATACATAGACTTTATGTGGCACGTAAGGAAGGAGGAAGAGGCCTCAGACAAATTGAGGCCTCCTGGCACAACGCAATAGTCGGGTTGGGTAACTATGTAGTCAGCCATCAAGACGACCCTCTAATGAGGCAGGTCATGAAATCTGACCGAAGAATGGGAAACAGAGGCATTGTTAGTGTAGCAAGAAACATTGCGAAGAAAACTAGGCAAGACACGTCGAATAACACGGACACTGAACCTCTGATGCTGCTAAACATGAAGTGTGAGACACAAAAAATGTTAAAGAAATCGTGGAGAGACAAACCACTCCACGGTCAATACCTAAAAAGAATGGACAAGGTGCAGATCAATAAGATCAATCATTTATGTGGCTTAAAAGGGGAAGGATGAAGCCAGAATCGGAAGCACTTGTAATAGCTGCCCAAGATCAGGCCTTGAGAACACGACATTATGATAAAGCGGTTTCTCAAAATTTCCCAAGATGACAAATGCCGCATTTGCCTGGAGCAAGTAGAAACCATTGATCATATTGTCTCAGCTTGTCCAATCCTAGCAAAGACCGAATACCTTAAAAGACATGACAGGGTGTGTAGCTACCTCCACTGGCAGATCTGTACCGCCCTCGAAGTTCCAAACACATGCCCCAAGTGGTACGAACACTCACCGAAACCGGTGACGTCTGTTGGATTGTGTACGATATTGTACGACCAACAAATTCAAACTGATCGCACGATAGCGGCAAACAAACCGGATATAGTTATCCGGGATTTGGCCAAAAAATCGTGTTTACTTATCGATGTTGCGTACCTTGCGATCAAAACGTCGTTACCAAGGAGGCAGAGAAACGTCTTAAATACAAGAGTTTGGAAATCGAGATCAGCCGAATGTGGGGCGTAAAAGCACAGGTCGTCCCGATAGTTATCGGAGCTCTGGGATTTGTTCCGCAAAATTTGAGTAAGAACTTGTCTAAACTCCCAGGTAATTCAAAAGATTGGGAAGTGCAAGAAATTGCTTTATTTGGAACAGCCCACATTTTGCGTAAAGTATTGTAGAGGCACTGACAGTCACCGAATCTGCTCTTAGGTAGCTGGTTGCAACCTGGAGTAGATTTTATATTCAGCCGACTCATAAGATCTTTAGTCGTGATGTAATGGAATAATAATAATAATAATAACTACTAATAAAACTCCACCTAGGGAGTACACGACCTTGCGTTGGTGGTGGAGCTTGAGTACCCCCATGAGCCTTAAAGCTATGTCAGTGGTAGCCTAGCTACCGGTGGGGCCCCCTTGCTGAATAGGTTGAAGGTGAGGGGTCAGACGAAGAAGTACTCCATTTTGAGGAGAGTGGGAAGTAAGTAGAGAGGGAAGGGTCATGAACCTTTGGACTTCCTGTTGTCGGCCCATAGAGGGTACAGGAGAGAAACTGGGTTGGCACACCAGGCCACTGATTAGAGTGGAGGCCCGAACCTTGCATTAGCCAGCGAAGGAGGCTGCCTTCAGCAGTCAGTGAAAATCCCGTAGGGTTTAGTAATGCCGACTGGCGATCGGAGGGACCCCTTGCTGGGCCCTGCGGGGGATGCCCCGAGGCCACTGTGGGTCGCAGTAACGGATGGCAGGAAACAACCCGAGGGTTAAGTGTGATCTGTGAACTCGAACTTGCGTCCTGCGAATCTTCAATTCAAACCAATGAGCAAAATGGATAGAACAAGAATGTAATGAACTTAACGTGCCTTGTTCTACCAATGTCCCATACCTGCTCAGAAACCGAGCTAATGTCACCTTGTCGACGTCTGGCCATCCCACGGATGTTAGTCCCAGGGACCCAGAGCCGGCAGTAGCTCGAAGCCATCGTCAGAGATGGACCCGGGATGAATAAAGTGATAGCCTGTTCCTCGTCGTGGCATCGAATAATTACTCAGACATATAGCTAGGACGAGATTCGACCCGCTAGACTCAAAGAAGACTTGCCAGTCAACGACGATACATACTCAGCAGTGGAAAATCACAGCAGATCAACTTGCTGACATTGAGAGAAATGCGGAATATGTACTTCGCTCGAACAATCCACATGACGAACATGTAGAACTTGAAAATGATGATCCCGTGGAAGGTTCATCGCTTTCCAGTGAAACCCCACGTATTACATTACCTCATCGCCGCTTACCTAAATACTGTTGTAACGCAAAACGAGCTGTTTAAGTGCAAGGGAACACATTTTATTTTCGCACAACTTCATTGTGCTTCCTTAACCTACATTAAGTAATATCCAGTCGCAAGTTATGTAAAAAAGTATTACGTCCCGACTTTCTCAATTGTATTCAAATGGATTTCCTAAAAATGTCAATTTTAGGTAATTATTCCATAAAAAATCTCTCCGTCCCCAAAGTAGCAATATAGAAGTCACCAAGCTGCAATTGGTATAATTTCAGAGTTAAGACTAAGTCTCCCGGTAGAAAATTGTCTTTTGGAGACCCAGTCATCAATAAATTCTTAATTAACACTTTTTTGAGGTACGACAGTCGCAATTAGTCGGAGTTTAGAGCTTATCTCAGATCTGGCGCTCCCCCGCTTGAGGTGAGAACTAGAATGACAAATCCCTCAGGTGACGTGTAGGTCAGTGCTGGATATCCACTTCAAACATAGGAAGAACGCTGCCACCTCTGATATATAGCTGCACTCTACTTACAACACTAATTATTATAGCATTGACGCGCCGGGGAGACCAAAATAATCGATCAGTCCCTACCTTCATTATCACTTTCCGTTCTTCCCTCCAAACTTCTTCGGCGCTATGTGCCACGTTTCTCGTCAAGTAGCGTTTTATGCATCTCTTATTTCGGATTGCTCCCCGCCCAGTTGCAATTCAATCGTGTCTTCATAACGCGTGGCTGCTTTCTTCTCGTTGTCCTCCATCACCTGCCATTCTTGCTGCTCCCACTCTTGCCATTAGGTAGATGACCGAGTCGCGCTCTTCCTACGGGAACAGAGTGGCACTAGCATCTATCCTAAACAAACAAAAATAATAAAAACTTTGGAATAATTAATATTATAAATATTGAATTAAAGAATAAAAATTAAAGAATTGTTTGAAAAACTGTTGTATTGAGACAAGTTTATCTTAGGTCGTTGTAAAAGCAAATCATTTAACAAGGCACAAATACAATTCGAAATCATTTTTAATGGTTATTTCCAGTATTCTACGCTCATTTTTTCATTCACGTTTTGATTTATATTTGTTCAATTTGTTACAGGTTTTTGAATATATTTAAAAGGTGAAACTGAATTAATTGAATGATTCTGCTCTCCCAAATTGAATTGCGAAAAAAAGCATAAACGTCATCGATAATATTTGCCACTTAGAAAATATGGCACGAACCAGGGTAGAATAAGAGACTGAATAAAGTTACATGTTCGTCCTTTTATGTACTGAAGATATAGAATTTTACTTTTATTGCAATGTGCAAGTAATTGCAAATTATCATCATGCGAGAATTACACACATTTTATCTTGGGTACTTCTAATCTCTGGAATCTAATATTTAAAGATAATACTAAAATTCATTTGCGTCAAGCGAGTACATTTAAAAGAACAGAATAATAAACAATTCATCAGGACTTTTTTCAATTTATTACATTGCTTCATAAAATCGTCGTTCAAATCAGCATCCGCGGTTCGAGACAGAAATCCTGTTCTTTTGTGATAGATTTAGAGAAGTAAGCTTTGCCGCTTTTGTATTGCTATCTCAATTTCTGTGAGAGAATCTTATTAACAATTGATTTTTTTCGTTAAAATAATTTTTCTTTTTTACTTCTATCCCGAATGTTCTTTATTCATGTCTATTGTCGTCAATTTTTCAACAATAATAAGACAATTTATCCATTACAATTTATATATATCATCAATATTTTTTCTAAATCATCTTGATAAGATTTACATGTACCGCCAAATAACAAATTACTTGCATTGACATGTGCAAGAATATATTTTTTCACAACTCTTCCCGATATTCTCCTTCTCAAGAATTGTCCTTCCTTACAACTTTAAAATATATGTTGTGTTACTGTACGTTGTGTTTGAGTGTGCCTAGAACACGTAAACTTGCATTGACATTTTCTCGCTGTCATTAAAAAAATGGTAGCACTTCACACACTCTATTTTATGATTGAAATTATTTCTCTGGCAGCTAGTGCCACTAGACTAAACGATATCAATTATCCATAACCCTTATTTTACTCTATTGCATTAAGAAGCATTATCTTATTTATCGACCCTGCTCCAACCCCGCCTCTGCTCCTGTTTTGAAGTTCCTCAACGGCATCGCCGCCACCAAGCCTCTGCGCATCCCCGTGTCACCCCTCGGCCACAGTCTAGCAACTGCCACACAATCTCCCAACCCCTCTCTCTCCCGCCAACCCACAGCTCCGCTCCCTCCTTCACTATCCCGCTTCTTCCTTTTCTCTTAGGCACCGGCGCAGTCCTCCTCTATTCCACCC
>JAHLJT010008756.1:20771259-20798548 GCA_031308135.1 Acheta domesticus | reverse complement strand
CCCAGCGTCGTCCATGCAACCCTTCCCCGCTGTTCTGATCGCCATCTCCGTCATCCAAACATTCAACTTGCCTCTCCCCCTCCCAATCGCCATCATCATTGCCTCTCTCACCACCAACTCACCTCATATTCCTTCTCGTTCTCCGACCGCCCTTCTCTCTAACACACACTCTCTACATCTCCTCTAGCCTTCCATCCACCAACGTCCTTGCTCTGGTCCTCCGTCGCCCGAGCATCCTCTTCTAATACGCTAATTCTTGTCATTCACGAGACTTCCTTTGTCCTACGCTACTACGCAACTGCACATTTCTTTGTTCACTTTCTCCGCCACACAAATTCCAGCCTCGCATGTGCATTCAATTCCATTTGATTTATTTTTCGTCGAACTACTGTACTGTTTACAAACTGTACGTGACGGAAAAGGGAGACGTGTAGTTTGCGCGTGTTTTCTTGAGCTCCAGGTGCTCTATCACTAATTTATTATATATGGTGGATTACTATTGTCCACAAACTAGCGTGATTAGTCATATTGAAAAATAGAAATTTTAACTTCCAGTTAATGGTAATTTTGTTCATCGTCGATTCTTCCACGTTCCTTGATACAAATCATATTCGTTGAATCTCAACAATGTAATACGAGAGGTAGTTTACTTAATTAGAATAAGAAAAATAAAAATTGGTAGCTCAAGGAAATGCGAGTAAATTTGTGCGTATTTTTGTTCAGACGTCTCTTCACACGGACGAGTTTTGGACTATATATAAATTGTATTTAATAAAATTCACTATCTCACTTTTTTCGCTGGCCCTCACTCTAATCATCCAGTTAAATTCTACACTCTGTCTAAACCCTTCCTCGCTAACCCTTCAAACGCCTACCTCGTCCTCATTGATAAGATAGGGCATTTCTTATTCGCAGCAAAATACTCCATTGCCACATTTAGTTGATAATTTTCCAATGACTTTATAAAAAATAATTTTAATTTTATCTGTTCTACTTTTTGTCGTTCTCACCAAAAATTGCTTTGCACCGTCCTTTCATTTCTCCCCCACGGCGTCCTTGGTACTGCGCTCCGCTTTCAATCAGTATGCCTCAGCCCTGCCACCTAGCCGCTTCCGCCATCGCTACCGCACCGCCGTCATCCCCGGCCCCACCTCGCCCCCCGTCAACGCCTCCGCCCCGTCATTGCCCTCTCCCCTGCCCTCGCACCCGTTCCCGCTCACCGTTCCCGCCTCCGCCCCACGGTCCCACCCCGCCCCCGGCCAGCGCCAAGTCCCGCCCCCCGCCCTCGAGCCCGCCTCGTCCCCGCCCGCCATCGTTCCCGCACCCGTCCATCGTCCCCTCCTCGTCTCCCGCCCCGCCCTCGCCCCCGCCCTCGTTCCCGCCACTTGCCCCCGCCCTCGTCCCTGCCCCCCGCCCTCGTCTCCGTCCCCGACTCCTCCCCGCCCCGCCCCCGTCCTCGCCACGTCCCCCATCCCCGCCACACGCCTCCGTCTCCTATCAACGCCACCACCATCCGATCCCACCTCCTCCTCGTCCCACCCTCCGCCCCTGCCCCTTCCTCCTGCCGCGTTCCCGCGCTCCGTCTTACCCTCCGTCCCGCCCGCGGCCCTCGTTCCCGTCCCCGTCCCCGACTTCTTCCCGCTCCGCCCCCGACCCCCGCCCCGTCCTCACCCTCCCCCACCCACATCCGCGCCCCGTTCCCGCCGCGCCCCCCGTCCACCACCCCACTCCCCGCCTCGATCGTGCCGCCGCCCCCGTACCTGTTAACGCCACCACCTCCGAGCCTGTCTCTGCCCCGTCCCCTCTCTCAGCCCCTACCTCGCCCCCGCCTCCGCGACGGTACCACTACGCACAGCTAACATCACCACCACCGCCGATGCGCCGCCTCCACCACCATCACGATCGCCTCCGCCGCCGCACAGGTCCGAGCTGCCTTATCGCTCGGGCGTAATGAGCGTCGCCCGGGGGTGATCGGGCTTCGACCCCGCAGTCGCAGCTGGCGGTGATTATGCCGGCGCCGATCGACGACGCGCGTCGCGACGCCCTTCCACGCCGAAGACGCCTGCGAAGCGACTCTTTACTTAGATCGAATCTTCCAAGGGATCGATCCGCCGAAGGTGTTTCCAAAGAAACTTTTCTTTAAGCTTCCGTTAACTATAGCCTTTTCTTATATTTTTTGGTCTGGGTGTGTTAGTCCAGATACGCATGACGTCATTTTGAGACCATTGAAGCTACAAAATACAATTCGCTGAAAGGATCTGAAGGCGGTAAACAAAATTCTTTACAACAAGAAATGGTAATATTTTACGAAATTGAGTATATTTTTCAAGGTGACAAATATGTTTGGGTTATTAATTTAATATTTTATGTTTTATTTAAACATTTCTTGTATTTACTTGACAAAGTAGAATAATAAATTAGTTTTAAGCACTTTTTAAATTATATGGAACCAAAATGAAGACGTACTTTTTTGTTGCAGAAGGTGACAGTGCAGTATCCACTGTGGTATGTTTTGAATTATATTTCTATTTTCTATGTGCTGAATATTAACATAAAGTACCTTTCATTTTATTGCACACCAGATTACAATTTTCGATCAACATAAGAGTCCATGATTTTACCATTTATTTCGCTCATGAATAGTTGTTTTGTGTGCATTATTTAGCGGAATGAAAAAGTGGAGTAAAATTAACGCAGTTATTTGTTAAATTGACAACAAAACGTGCAATTCTGTATAATGATGAATGTGAATACTATATTATTATATTGTAATTTAGAATAAACACTGATAAATATTTTTAGGTTCTTCTATTTTGCACCTCAGAAGACTAAAGCTATGACAATTGCTAAGAACCCGATAAGTGTAAATTGCTAGTGGATAACCAATAATAGAACAAGTTCTAGAGAAGAAGTACTTGGGAATAACTTTAACAAGCACAGGGCAAACTGAAAAAGAAATCAAAGAGCAAATAATAAAGGGTAATAGGATCGCTGACTGTCTCAACAACTCAATATAGTATAATAAATATCTAAACAGGACTCGAAGGTTAGAATATATTAATAAATAATTAGATCAATAACCAACATATGCAGGAGAAGCAAGATGTGAAACAAAACGTACGCAACAACAAATTGAGGTCGCTGAAATGAGATTTCTGAGAAAAATTACAAATCACATTCTGCCGGATAAGGAAAGAAACAGAAACATCAGGGAAGTGTGAAAAATTAACTACATTATGGAATGGGTAGCAGACCGAAGAAAGGAATGGAACGATCATATTGAGAGTATGGAAGAGAAAATAATCGTGAGGATTGCTAGAGATAAAAGTCCAAGGGGAAGGAAGAAAGGTTGGTTAGACAAAGGAGAAGCTGGAAAGACTCGTTACAATTCTTGGAAAAGGAACAAGTCTTAGACTTTTTAAGAAAATGAAGAAGAAAGTTTTGTGCCTGACTATTTTTCAGTAGAAATAATACAATTTTGATCTAACATTGTGTTGCTCTAAAATTGTGTCTGCTAATCAACCACATGGACTAGAACACTTTCTAATCAGTTCTGTTACTTCGTTCCCTTTCACCCACATTCCTGCATACTCACTTGTCTGTAGTCCGCTTACCCACTTTTGTCCTCGTTTCAGCTGAGGAATAAAAAGGGAATGGGCGCCATTTTTTACTCCCTGGCTTCTCACCGCCAGGAGGAGAGAGCACACAACTCGGACGCTGCAGCCTGGCCCGAAACGGGCCGAAGGCGTGAGGAGCAAATATAAGTTTGTCAGTGAGCAAGGCGGAGCAAGGCGGGGCAGGGCGGGGCTGGGCGCGGCGGGGGCGCGGCGGGGCGCGGCGGGGCCATCCATTGGGACCCGAGCGAATGCGTCAGCCGCAGCTGCGCGGCCGGGTGGCCCGGGATCGAGGCCGGAAGGCTGAAGCGGCGCGGCGTAGGACATTTGTAGGGCGCGGACGCACACGCAGCACCGCCCCCGCCGCTGCGCCTCGGTTCGAAGGCTGACGGATGGGACGGAACGGGCGGGGCTATTTGCAAGGCACGGTTTTATGTTGACGGATAAACACTTTTCCCTTAAATATCAGATACTGTTTTTGACGAAGAAAGTAACAAGTTCACATTGCTCGACCTTTCCATTCTTCCCAAATGGACGTAACAGATGTTTAAGTCCAAATTTTTTTTTTTTACATAGAACAATAAAAATGTATCTGCAAGTATGAAATATTACCTGTTAAGTGAGGATGAAGTGATTATAGTATTTTTCTCAAAAACATTAACTTCTTTATCGTCATATGTATTTTTTATTTTATTTTATTTATTTTAGTTAAACACAAAATAAAACTAGAGGTACTACAGCAGCACATACTTAACAGGTACTACAGATAAATTCATGCTGTTCCGTCTCTAGTACAACTGCTTCTACATGTTGCTACTAATACGTTTGTACTCTTTTAGCTGTATATTATTTCAATTATGAACTACAACATGTGCTGATCATTTTCTTATGATTTCTATCACTTCAGTTCAGTTTTCATAAACTTCTCACTATGCGGAGATTTTACTTCCATCCAGCATCTACGAAAGAGATATTACACCACACAGTGTCTGCTCCGTGTCTTTTCGCTCTTTGTCTGAAAGTTCTAAGTGAAAGATTGTTTCCAGAATCTGAGCTGTGGCGAGGGGTGAGACTTTGGGGGCAATCTAGAAGGGAGGAAGCATCACTGCAGACGTGGGGCGGCACATTACCCATAAGCCCCCGCGCGTGGCGCCAATTTCGCATCCGCCGCCGCTCACAGGAATTATTCGAAATTAGATTCCATGGGCGAGCGGGTGAGGCGCAGATGCAGGGCTTCACAGGGTGGCCTACGGCACGTCCTGGAAGTTAGCAGGTCCATTTCATCCAATCACAAAACTGCATGGCTCATAATTTTCCGCTTTTTTGCCGTTTTGAGATGCGAAAACCAAAAATTTGCCGCGAGCCATTTTCCCCCAAAAATCAGTGGTCCTGCTAACTTCCAATGGAAGTTAGCAGGTCCATTTCATCCAATCATAAAACTGCATAGCCCATAATGATCAGCTATTTTGCCGTTTTTAAGATGTGAAAACCAAAAATTGATATCTCCATTATTTCAAAAAATATTAAGAATTAAAAAAACATTAAAAATACGTTCAATATAAGAGCGCAATCAAAGAAGTAAAAGGACGTCCCCCGTACAAAATCACAAATAACAACTCATAATCGACGCCAAAATTTCCCGAAAACTAGTGAAAAACAAAATCTGTAATAAAAAATTTGCCGCCAACCGGTTAGACACAATTACCCGGGTTCGAATCCCAGATATGCACTCTTAAATTAGCCCCATTCAATAATAGACGCATTCTCTAGTAAACCATTAGCTTTAACAATTCGTACTGTGCGCCGAAATTAGCACCAACCAAGTGGCAAACATAATCATTAATAAAATAATTTGCCGCGGATCGGCTAGTTTAAATTACCCGGGTTCGAATCCCCAAAACTTATATTTTGAAAGCCCCTTTCAAGGAAACGCGCGGTGTCTCCAAAACCATTAGCCATAACAATTCAGTATGAGCGCCGAAATTAGCTGCATGAAAGTGTAAAATATTATCTGTAATCAAAAAATTTGCCGCGAACCGGTTAGTGACTGTTTCTTGAGTTTATATTTCCAAAAATTTATCACTTCGATCGCGCCTTTCTAGAAAAGTGCGCCGTATCTCCTAAACCATTAACCTTAACGATTCACGTTCTGCGCCGAAATCTGCTGTGAGCATGTGCCAACAATAGTCTGTAATCAAAAATTTGCCGCGAACCGGTTAGTGACTGTTTCTTGAGTGTTTATTTCCAAAAATTTATCACTTCGATCGGCGCCATTCTAGAATAGTGCGCCGTATCTCCTAAACCATTGACCTTAACGATTTACGTTCTGCGCCAAAATCTACTGTGAGCAAATGCCAACTATAATCTGTAATCAAAAATTTGCCGCGAACCGGTTAGTGACTGTTTCTTGAGTTTTTATTTCCAAAAATGTATCCCTTCGATCGGCGCCATTCTAGAAAAGTGCGCCGTATCTCCTAAACCATTGACCTTAACGATTCACGTTCTGCGCCGAAATATACTGTGAGCAAGTGCCAACTATAATCTGTAATCAAAAAATTTGCCGCGAACAGGCTAGTGACTGTTTCTTGAGTTTTTATTTCCAAAAATGTATCCCTTCGATCGGCGCCATTCTAGAAAAGTGTGCCGTATCTCCTAAACCATTGACCTTAACGATTCACGTTCTACGCCGAAATATACTGTGGGCAAGTGCCAACTATAATCTGTAATCAAAAAATTTGCCGCGAACCGGTTAGTGACTGTTTCTTGAGTTTTTATTTCCAAAAATGTATCCCTTCGATCGGCGCCATTCTAGAATAGTGCGCCGTATCTCCTAAACCATTGACTTTAACGATTCACGTTCTGCGCCGAAATATACTGTGGGCAAGTGCCATCTATAAACTGTAATCAAAAAATTTGCCGCGAACCGGTTAGTGACTGTTTCTTGAGTTTTTATTTCCAAAAATGTATCGCTTCGATCGGCGCCATTCTAGAAAAGTGTGCCGTATCTCCTAAACCATTGACCTTAACGATTCACGTTCTACGCCGAAATATACTGTGAGCAAGTGCCAACTATAATCTGTAATCAAAAAATTTGCCGCGAACCGGTTAGTGACTGTTCTTGAGTTTTTATCTCCAAAAAATGTCTCCCCTCGATCGGCGCCTCTCTAAAAATGTGTGCCGTATCTCCTAAACCATTAACATTAACGATTCACGTTCTGCGCCGAAATATACTGCGAGCAAGTGCCAACTATAATCGGTAATCAAAAAATTTGCCGCGAACCGGTTAGCGACTGTTTCTTGAGTTTTTATTTCCAAAAAATGTTTCCCTTCGATCGGCGCCATTCTAGAAAAGTGCGCCGTATCTCCCAAACCATCAACCTTAACGATTCACGTTCTGCGCCGAAATATACTGTGAGCAAGTGCCATCTATAATCTGTAATCAAAAAATTTTCCGCGAACCGGTTAGTGACTGTTTCTTGAGTGTTTATTTCCAAAAATTTATCACTTCGATCGGCGCCTTTCTAGAAAAGTGCGCCGTATCTCCTAAACCATTAACCTTAACGATTCACGTTCTGCGCCGAAATATACTGTGAGTGTGTGCCAACAATAATCTGTAATCAGAAAATTTGCCGCGAACCGGTTAGTGACTGTTTCTTGAGTTTTTATTTCCAAAAATGTATCCCTTCGATCGGCGCCATTCTAGAAAAGTGCGCCGTATCTCCTAAACCATTGACCTTAACGATTCACGTTCTGCGCCGAAATCTGCTGTGAGCATGTGCCAACAATAGTCTGTAATAAAAAAATTTGCCGCGAACCGGTTAGTGACTGTTTCTTGAGTGTTTATTTCCAAAAATTTATCACTTCGATCGGCGCCATTCTAGAATAGTACGCCGTATCTCCTAAACCATTGACCTTAACGATTCACGTTTTGCGCCGAAATATACTGTGAGCAAGTGCCATCTATAATCTGTAATCAAAAAATTTGCCGCGAACCGTTTTGTTACAGTATCTCGGGTTCAAAATTTAAATATGTATTTCTTGGAATGGTCTCTTTCAATGGAAACGCTTCGTGTCTCCTAAACCAATAACCTAAACAATTCATCCTCTTTTTGCCTAGGGGCAATAATCATCTGTATGCCGCGGGTATGTTACTTACAGTAACCGGGGTTCGGATTCCCGAAATTTACATCTTCCCATTTGAGGAAAAGACGCTCTGTCTCCTAAAACATTGCCCTTAACATTTTATACTGTTCGTTGGAATAAGCTTTAACTTAGTGTTAAATATAATCTTCGAGATTTATCGGCGCACATTTTCTTGAACGTTGAAATTGATTTTCTATAACTCGGGAACAAACATTTTTCAAACATTTTCATTTTTCTAAAATAATTACTTTCTAATTTCAGTTTTTTCGTTTTTTATTTTCGTTTTTTTTCTTTTAATTCTGTCTCTCAAGAAATTGTGCGCCGATAAATCTCTTTCCCCACACGTCATATACAGTTTTTATGGTTTTTTGGCAAATAAATAAATAAATGACGGCGAAACAAATGCCTCTCCGGCCGGCCGGCCTAAGTCCGAGTAAAACGTTCGGCCGATATTCTCCAAAATTTATAAGTCCCTAATCGATCTAACTGATCTCTCGGCCCATTGCATTGGAAACTGATATTATAATTTTGGAGGTACATTACATGAAGCACCTGGGAAACATAAATCTAACATTTTTTATTACATTTTATTGTTGGATATTACAATGAACGTTTAAGAGAACGCTACAGGTCACAGTTTCGTTTAAAAAATTGTTTTTTGAAAAACTCCAGAAATTCAAAATATTTTCGGCGTCTTACCGCTAGGATAAATTTTAAGGTAGACATTTTCTTTCAATAAAATTTCTTTTAATGTAACTAATAGGCCTGCGGCAATATTTTTTATAACAGATTATATTTAACACTAAGTTAAAGCTTATTTCTACGAACAGTATAAAATGTTAAGGGCAATGTCTTTTCCTCAAATGGGAAGATGTAAATTTCGGGAATCCGAACCCCGGTTACTGTAACTAACATACCCGCGGCATACAGATGATTATTGCCCCTAGGCGAAGAGGATGAATTGTTTAGGTTATTGGTTTAGGAGACACGAAGCGTTTCCATTGAAAGAGACCATTCCAAGAGATACATATTTAAATTTTGAACCCGAGATACTGTAACAAAACGGTCCGCGGCAAATTTTTTGATTACAGATTATATATATATATATATATATATATATATATATATATATATATATCACTTGTTCACACCTGATTTCAGAGCAGAATGCGAGTTGTTTAGGTCAATAGTTTAGGAGAAACAGCGCGCTATTCTGGAAAGAGGCCGTTAGTAGAGGTACATTTTTGGAAATTTGAACCCAAAAACCAGTAACTAACCGGGTCGCGGCAAATTCTATGATTACAGATGATAGTTGTGACTTGCCCACAGATAATTTTGGCGCAAGGCGGGAATTGTTAAGGTCAATGATTTAGGAGATTAGGCGCACTTTTCTGGAAAGAGGCCGTTCGAAAAGGTACATTTTTGATATTTTGAACCCAGGAAACTGTAACTAACCGGTTCATGGCAAATTATTTGCTTCCAGATTGTAGTTGGCACTTGCTGACCGCATCATTCGGTACAGAGCGGGAATTGTTAAGGTCAATTGTTACGTGACACGGCACGCTTTTCTCAAAACAGGCCGTTCGAAAAGGTACATTTTTGATATTTTGAACCCGGGAAACTCTAAGTAAGTGGTTCGCGGCAAATTATTTGAGTACATATTGTAGTTGGCACTTACTGACAGCATCATTCGGTGCAGAGCGGGAATTGTTAAGGTCAATGGTTTAGGAGATACGGCGCACTATTCTAGAAAGAGACCGTTCGAAGAGGGATATTTTTGGAATTTGAAACCCAAGAAACAGTCACTAACCGGTTCGCGGCAAATTTTTTGATTACAGACTATTGTTGGCACATGCTCACAGCAGATTTCGGCGCAGAACATGAATCGTTACGGACAATGGTTTAGGAGATACGGCGCACTTTTCTAGAATGGCGCCGATCGAAGGGATACATTTTTGGAGATAAAAACTCAAGAAACAGTCACTAACCGGTTCGCGGCAAATTTTTTGATTACAGACTATTGTTGGCACATGCTCACAGCAGATTTCGGCGCAGAACGTGAATCGTTAAGGTCAATGGTTTAGGAGATACGGCGCACTTTTCTAGAATGGCGCCGATCGAAGGGATACATTTTTGGAAATAAAAACTCAAGAAACAGTCACTAACCGGTTCGCGGCAAATTTTCTGATTACAGATTATAGTAGGCACTTGCTCACAGTAGATTTCGGCGCAGAACGTGAATCGTTAAGGTCAATGGTTTAGGAGATACGGCGCACTTTTCTAGAATGGCGCCGATCGAAGGGATACATTTTTGGAAATAAAAACTCAAGAAACAGTCACTAACCGGTTCGCGGCAAATTTTTTGGCTACAGTTTATAGTTGGCACACGCTCACAGCAGATTTCGGCGCAGAACGTGAATCGTTAAGGTGAATGGTTTAGGAGATACGGCGCACTATTCTAGAATAACGCCGATCGCAGGGATACATTTTTGGAAATAAAAACTCAAGAAATAGTCACTAACCGGTTCGCGGCAAATTTTTTGATTACAGATTATTGTTGGCACACGCTCACAGCAGATTTCGGCGCAGAACGTGAATCGTTAAGGTCAATGGTTTAGGAGATACGGCGCACTTTTCTAGAAAGGCGCCGATCGAAGTGATAAATTTTTGGAAATAAACACTCAAGAAACAGTCACTAACCGGTTCGCGGCAAATTTTTTGATTACAGACTATTGTTGGCACATGCTCACAGTAGATTTCGGCGCAGAACGTGAATCGTTAAGGTTAATGGTTTAGGAGATACAGCACACTATTTTAGAAAGGCGCCGATCGAGGGGAGACATTTTTTGGAGATAAAAACTCAAGAAACAGGCACTAACCGGTTCGCGGCAAATTTCCTGATTACAGATTATAGTTGGCACTTGCTCACAGTAGATTTCGGCGCAGAACGTGAATCGTTAAGGTCAATGGTTTAGGAGATACGGCGCACTATTCTAGAATGGCGCCGATCGAAGGGATACATTTTTGGAAATAAAAACTCAAGAAACAGTCACTAACCGGTTCGCGGCAAATTTTTTGGCTACAGTTTATAGTTGGCACTTGCTCACAGTATATTTCGGTGCAGAACGTGAATCGTTAAGGTCAATGGTTTAGGAGATACGGCGCACTATTCTAGAATGGCGCCGATCGAAGGGATACATTTTTGGAAATAAAAACTCAAGAAATAGTCACTAACCGGTTTGCGGCAAATTTTTGGTTACAGATTATTGTTGGCACACGCTCGCAGCAGATTTCGGCGGAGAACGTGAATCGTTAAGGTCAATGGTTTAGGAGATACGGCGCACTTTTCTAGAAAGGCGCCGATCGAAGTGATTAATTTTTGGAAATAAACACTCAAGAAACAGTCACTAACCGGTTCGCGGCAAATCTTTTGATTACAGACTATTGTTGGCACATGCTCACAGCAGATTTCGGCGCAGAACGTCAATCGTTAAGGTTAATGGTTTAGGAGATACGGCACACATTTTTAGAAAGGCGCCGATCGAGGGGAGACATTTTTTGGAGATAAAAACTCAAGAAACAGTCACTAACCGGTTCGCGGCAAATTTTTTTAATACAGACTATTGTTGGCACATGCTCACAGCAGATTTCGGCGCAGAAGGTGAATCGTTACGGTCAATGGTTTAGGAGATACGGCGCACTTTTCTAGAATGGCGCCGATCGAAGGGATACATTTTTGGAAATAAAAACTCAAGAAACAGTCACTAACCGGTTCGCGGCAAATTTTTTGGCTACAGTTTATAGTTGGCACTTGCTCACAGTATATTTCGGCGCAGAACGTGAATCGTTAAGGTCAATGGTTTAGGAGATACGGCGCACTTTTCTAGAATGGCGCCGATCGAAGGGATACATTTTTGGAAATATAAACTCAAGAAACAGTCACTAACCGGTTCGCGGCAAATTTTTTGATTACAGTTTATAGATGGCACTTGCTCACAGTATATTTCGGCGCAGAACGTGAATCGTTAAGGTCAATGGTTTAGGAGATACGGCGCACTTTTCTAGAATGGCGCCGATCGAAGGGATACATTTTTGGAAATAAAAACTCAAGAAACAGTCACTAACCGGTTCGCGGCAAATTTTTTGATTACAGACTATTGTTGGCACATGCTCACAGCAGATTTCGGCGCAGAACGTGAATCGTTAAGGTCAATGGTTTTGGAGATACGGTGCACTATTCTAGAATGGCGCCGATCAAAGGGAAACATTTGTTGGAAATATAAACTCAAGAAACAGTCACTAACCGGTTCGCGGCAAATTTTTTGATTACAGACTATTGTTGGCACATGCTCACAGCAGATTTCGGCGCAGAACGTGAATCGTTAAGGTTAATGGTTTAGGAGATACGGCGCACTTTTCTAGAATGGCGCCGATCGAAGGGAAACATTTTTTGGAAATAAAAACTCAAGAAACAGTCACTAACCGGTTCGCGGCAAATTTTTTGATTACAGACTATTGTTGGCACATTCTCACAGCAGATTTCGGCGCAGAACGTGAATCGTTAAGGTCAATGGTTTAGGAGATACGGCGCACTATTCTAGAATGGCGCCGATCGAAGGGATACATTTTTGGAAATAAAAACTCAAGAAACAGTCACTAACCGGTTCGCGGCAAATTTTTTGATTACAGATTATTGTTGACACATGCTCACAGCAGATGTCGGCGCAGAACGTGAATCGTTAAGGTCAATGGTTTAGGAGATACGGCGCACTTTTCTAGAATGGCGCCGATCGAAGTGATAAATTTTTGGAAATAAAAACTCAAGAAACAGTCACTAACCGGTTCGCGGCAAATTTTTTGATTACAGATAATATTTTACACTTTCATGCAGCTAATTTTGGCGCTCATACTGAATTATTATGGCTAATGGTTTTGGAGACCCCGCGCGTTTCCTTGAAAGGGGCTTTCAAAATATAAGTTTTGGGGATTCGAACCCGGGTAATTGAAACTAGCCGATCCGCGGCAAATTATTTTATTAATGATTATGTTTGCCACTTGGTTGGTGCTAATTCGTCGCACAGTACGAATTGTTAAAGCTAATGGTTTACTAGAGAATGCGTCTATTTATTGAATGGGGCTAATTTAAGAGGTGCATATCTGGGATTCGAACCCGGGTAATTGTGTCTAACCGGTTGGCGGCAAATTTTTTATTACAGATTTTGTTTTTCACTAGTTTTCGGGAAATTTTGGCGTCGATTATGAGTTGTTATTTGTGATTTTGTACGGGGGACGTCGTTTTACTTCTTTGATTGCACTCTTATATTGAACGTATTTTTAATGTTTTTTTAATTCTTAATATCTTTTGAAATAATGGAGATATCAATTTTTGGTTTTCGCATCTTAAAAACGGCAAAATAGCTGATCATTATGGGCTATGCAGTTTTGTGATTGGATGAAATGGACCTGCTAACTTCCATTGGAAGTTAGCAGGACCACTAATTTTTGGGGGAAAATGGCTCGCGGCAAATTTTTGGTTTTCGCATCTCAAAAACGGCAAAAAAAGCGGCAAATTATGAGCCATGCAGTTTTGTGATTGGATGAAATGGACCTGCTAACTTCCAGGACGTGCCTACGGCGGACGGGTGGATGGGTACGAGGAGACGGAGGCAGGTGCGACGAGCACGTTAGGACGAGAGGAACAAGGATATGAATGGAGAAGGCAAGGGATGGATATAGGAAGAGTGAAGGGATGAGTAGCAAAGTGGAAGCCGGAATTGTGGGGTACGTGTGAGTGAAATTAAATTGAGACATGACGGAAGAGAGTGAGATGTCGGAGGATAGAGAGAGTAGGGATCCAGAAATATTGGAGTAAAAATGTGTAGAGGTAAATCTAAGAAGGTTGGATTGGGAGGGACTGGGAAGGAGCTCAGAGACCGAGGGGATAGAATGCGGAGAATGAGGAATGGAACGGAGGAGGATTAGTGGACTTGATATGTACGAAGAGATATAATGAAATATTGTATGATGAGATGAGCAAGTACATATATTTAGAGAAATGTCGTGAGATTGATGGATAACGTTGGTCCTGGATGTATGAGTGACAAAGATATGAGAAGTCCAGATAAAAGGATCAGCGAGAAAGAAGTTTGAACGGAAGAATGCGGGTAGAGTTTGGGTGTAAACAGTGCCATATTGTACGGGAATAGAACTATTGGTAAATATATAGGGTAGTGTAGGCATAAATTGCAAAATAAATATCGAACGTTGTTAGGAATGGTGTAAGAGCTGAGGAGGTAATTGGGGAGGGAAGAGGATCGGGAAACGACGGATGGAGCGGGAATGTATTGGAGGAGATAATAGGGTGGTAAGACTGGAGCAGCAAGAATCTCCAAGGTTCAACCCAAAAATACAGGAAAAGTCTAAGTCGGAGCGGAGAAGAGAGGTTAGGGTGTGCAGGGGAGGACGGAGAAGTGCAAGAAAATGGCGGGGTTTGAAGGCGAAGGGATAATGGGCGGGGATGCTAACACTAGAGCAGCAAGAATCTCCAAGGTTCAACCATGAAATGGAACAGACTACGTCTTAGCGTTGCGGAGAAGAGAGGTTAGGGTGCGCAGAGGAGGACGGAGAAGTGGAAGAAGATGGTGAGGGTTGAAGGGACGAAGGGTGGTGGAGAGGGAAGGGACGAGAAGGCGGAGCGCGGGAACGTAATGTGGCAGGAGCCACGCCTCCGAGAGGGTCATAATTGCATTGAGACAAACTTCCTAAACAATTAATTTCAACTTTCATTAGCGCAAGAAATGCGGCGAGGAGCATGGGAATCCACCGACATTAGTTTCTAAAAGATGGTTAGCGGCGGGTATCTCATAAATAGATAATGGCTGATGAATTATTCATAGGGTCGCGTCCCGAAACCTCGAGACGAGCACACGGCGACAGCTAGCGAGTGCTGCGAAACTGCAGGTGGTGCGTTGCGACTAGTTACGTCATAAGCCTAATTCATTCAGGAACGTACGAAACCATACGCAAGAAACCCTCTCAAATAAATTCAATTTACAATATAATCTGTAACAAAATTTAATTCAAAATTTTAGAAGCATTACTGGTGTAAACGGCATTGGCTTGCGATGATTGACATACTTTTGAGTGAGAGTGGAAGTAGGCTAACGGCTTTAATGTTCTCTCTTCAGCTCTGGCGATCGAAATGAACTCAGTGAACTAATTCACACCTACAACATGAAAATAGCAATAACGAAATCTCAATTTCATCTATCTCAACTCTATCTAGTCCTCGTAAAATTGTGACAGCATACGTTTTTTTAATTTATTTAAAAAGAATATGATTGCTTCAACCCCTCCTAATTATTAGCGACCCTAATTTGCTGGAACTAAAACCTTTCATATTATTTCCCAATTTGAATGATATTACACAATACACATATAGTTAGGACGCATTCACAAATTTTCAGAAATTTGGTAATACGTATCTTCTATATTACATCTAAGAAGGTGAGGGTTGACGAAATTTTCCGCAGCCTCAAAGACTCACCAAATTTAACAAAACGCTAAAAACGTTTGGAAATCAATTTAACAATGCTTTAATTACTTTTTTAATTATTTAAATTAAAGTAACTAGACTTGTTATTGTTAAAACTCAAAGGGGGTAATCATTGAATTTGAATAAATATATTTGGCAATGCAGAATGTATTTGAGTTTGTTCAAACGATGAAAATTAATATTTTACATGTATTAAATTAAAAAACAATATTTCGCAATAAACCCCAAAATTGCTAAAACCCCAATAAATCTCAAATGCCCCGCAAGTATTTATTTGCTTAAAAATATTTTTTTCCAACTCTGGACAAGACGGTAAAATAATAATATAAACAATAGTGTAAGCATCTACATCAACTTAATTTAATACAAGGCAAAAGCGAACCGATAGGAACGAAAAATGCTTTTTGACCCCGCACGTACGTGTTGCTTGCGCTCGCGTGCGATCCTCGGGGCAGGTGAGGGATTTGCACGGCGGCGCCACCTTCCCCCGCCTGTCGCCTGGCCATTACGGACGACGGGGCCGGGCGGAGCGGGGCGAATAGAGCTTGCGGAAACTCATTTTCTTGCCAATATTCGCGCGCGGGCAGCCCGCGCGATCCCTGTGGCTTCGCTCTGGATCAACCCCTCGCCCGTTCTCTCTTTTTTGTTAAATGACACGTGTTTTAATAATGTTACCGCTGCTGGCGGACCCCAGTTCCCCCCTCCCGCTGCTCCGCCGAGCGGTCCCGCGCCGCTTCTGTTGGTCGAAATTTAATTACCGTCCGTTCTCCGTGTCTTCGTTCCCTTGGACTTTTTTTTTTTGCGAAAAAAATTGAGGGGTGAATATTAGGCGCCCGTACCGGCCCGCAAATCTACGACGGGATGGGGAAGCTTAACACTGTGTATCTTCGGCATTAACGCCTTTCAGCTGTAGTCAGTTGTTCCCCTTTGTTGGGCTCGTGAACCTAAGGCAAGCTGCTCGCTTTAAAATCCAACCAGATGCCTTTGTATCTGACTGTCTGTGTCGTCCACGTTGTAATAAAGAAACAAATGCATCGAGCTTTTCATTGACGGCAGAATATTTGTTTTCGAATAATAGGTACTACTCCCCTTTATGGCTTGAGTACTGTTTTGTTATATGAGCATGTGTTATTTTCATCTGCTACTTTTGAAATAAGAACTAAAGGTACAAATATTTAACACGTTTCATGGCTATCATTTGTAAAAGCGACGCGAAGATATTATTGGTTAAAAATATAATTCACGAGTATGTAAAAATATAACACACGAGTTCTGAAGGATATATATATTTCACATAAGTGTGAATTAAATCGAAAAACAAACAAAAATATCTCGTTTGAATTTCACGGAGCAATAGTTCTTTTAAAGAGTCACCCATTCTCAACTCTACTTTGCATGTCTCTAAGTTTCAATGATCTGTCGCAAAGCGTCCGTTGGGTTGTGGAGGGATGACGACGGTTAGAGCATTGTGCCGGCAATAGGTCATCACGAGCGGAGTAAGTACTCGGAGAGAGGATAAGGAGGGGTGGACGCAAATATAGGAGGATGAGGGAAAAGATGAATAAAGAGGGGAGATAAGGAGGAACAGATGAAGAGAGAGAGAGAGTGGTGAAGCAAGAGGTAAGAGGAATAGAGAGAGTGGAGAAGCAGAAGGGACAGAGGAGGAGGAAGAGAAAGGATAGAAGAGGAAAGGTGGAAGAATATAGACAAAAGAGAAGGGGTAGAGAAACAGAAGAAGGCGCAGAGGAAAAGAAGGGATAAAAGAGTAGAGAGATGAAGGAAGATGGAGGAGAATAGATAGACGCGATGGGAGGAGAGAAGAACACAGAAGAGGAGGGAAAGAAAAGGAGAAGAATAGACAGAGAAGAATGGGAAATAGAGGGGGATGGGTAAAGAGGCGGAGTATGAAGAGAAGCGATAAGAGTAGGTGCAGAAGAATAAGTACAGAAGAGAAAGGGGAGTAAAGATAGAGGAGATGAAGAAGGCACAGAGAAGGAGAAGAAAGAATAGAGGAGAAGAATGGACTGAGGAGAAGGAGGCACAGAGAAGGAGAAGCGACTGAGGTGGAGAAGAAAGAGGGATAGATAAGAAGAAAGGATAGAGGAAAGTATGAGACAGAGAATGTGGGACAGAGGAGACGGAGGTTCAAAGAATGAAGAGGAAGAAAAAAGGAAGTGAAAGAACAGAACAAGTAGTTACAAAACATACGCATAGAAAAGAAGGGGCAAAGGAACAGAAGAAGGAATGGAGAAAAGAGAGGGAACGAGGCAGAGGGAGGGCAGGGGAAGGTCAACGAACGCAGCGCAGCGCACGAGCGGGAGAGGCGACTGTCGCGGGGCATCGTCGTCGCTGCAAAGCGTCGGTGTTTACGGCGCCGCGAGCGGGGGGCGGGGGCGCGTGCGGCGTCAGCGGCGGCGAAGGCGGCGGCCCCCGAGGAGGAGCTGCGGGCGTCGCGACGCCACGCGACGCGAGCGCTCTCGATTGATCGGCGCCGTCGACCGCCGAGTTAACTCCCCGGCTGCTGAGTTAGCGCGTAATTAAGTACCGCGGGATTGGCGAGGCGGAGGCGCCGGTGATAAATCTGCCACGCCCCCCCTCCGCCACCCCGCCCCGCCCCTCCCCCGCTCCGCCCGCCTCCGCGGCTTCATTAGGCGAAAAGCGCGCTCGCCCCGCTGCCCGCCCCCGCGCCTAAATCGGTTTTTGCGACGTTGCTCAGCCGGCAAGTGCTGAGGTGGGACGGAGCATAGCCTCCGCTGCCTAAGAGATGGTCTGCTTGTACAATTCGAAGATGTCATTTGATGTAGGCCAGAACTGGTTGCGGAGATGGTAATGGCAACGAGGCAATCAACCATCGTTGCGGCTAATCCACCTGGCTGGTGGATTTAAGATCCTGGGCAGGAGCTGGATATCAGTTTGCTTGATAGGCTTGATAGTGAGTTGATGGCCGCGGATGGCGAATCAAATTCGTTGGTGGGCTTTTCTTGTTGGTGGTTTTCCACCTTCCCTGATTTATCCTGCGAATTACAGACGAGCAGTCAGTACAATGGGCTATGGACCCCGTGCCATATTTCCTTCTCTTTCCATTATCTTCCTTTCCAGATTCTTCGATTCAGACAGGAGTTCATTGGGCGCGGTGTACTTTCTACACCTCCCCTCCCCACTTTCTTCTCGTCCCTCTATCGACCGCCTTCAGCGGAGACGAGGCCAAATATAAAAGGGATTCAGAAACCTGATAAAAATGTTGCCACAATTAAGAGTATATTACCTGCCTTCCTTTAAGGATATTTGTGTCTTTTTTCACACACTTCTCCAGAATTTTTACGAGTCGAATTTTGAACGGAATTTCACTGGCAGACAGCTTCGTCGTCTCTGCTATCAAAAACGCCTCATCATAATTAGCACTTGACAAGTTTCCAAAGCTTAAAAAAAAGCATCCAATTGAAAGGCCGTCAGAATCTAGTGACGAGGTCAGGAAGTGGCCTGTTGCCGTAATTTAGTTTTGTTTCTAGTAAAGGAAGGAAGCCAATCGTATGAAGATATGCAATAATGTTGGTGGAAAACCCTCCTTCAAAATGATAACAATTTATTCAGTGCAGGAACATTGTACATTTTACTTACTGAAATGGCGTGAATTCATGTCGGCCTGCTCCCTGTGGCAGGGTTAGGTAATTCGGATCTGGGTTGGTGAAGACGAACTGGCTCTCTAGCTGCGCGTCTTCCAATGTTACAGTTTTGGTGGAGTGCTCTCGGTCCTTAACTGGAGAATTCATATCAGAAAGTGCATATTCAACGTTCTGAATCGTGTTGTTATGAGATTGTATCCGAATACAGAAAAGAATATCAATAGAATATGAACGGAATAGAATATATAATATTCAATGTCATTAGTTATATACACAGTATTACTCTGTGAAAAGAAGAAACCCAAAATACGATTTTCTCGGCTGAAACAGTGCAATTTGTTACCGTTAAATCACATAAGTTGACGAATGAAGCATAGCTTCATGTCATTTGACTTGTGGTGTGTGGTTGTTTTAATTGCGGTAGGTTGGTATTTAATGCTTGGTCAAGGACTATTAAAACGCAGTTTTTGTGAGGCAATGTAAAGTGTCAATATTGGTTGGTTGTTGGCGTAGTTTATTCACTGTTAAACCTTGGTTTAATATCGATGACCGAGCGGTTATACAGCGGAACAAGCTTTGTTTAGCTGCAATTAATTGACGGACGTTTACTAATGCCAGATAAATTGTTGTCAATTTGCACGAGGAATGTCTCCGCTGAAACGTGATCGTTTTCTGTTTTTCGTCTTAGACTGCTGTTAGTGAAAACTACTTTTATGATGTTGATAATATGGCTAGAAAGAGTAAATGATTCACCTGTAATGCTATTGTTTTTGATTGATTGATTAGTGATTCCGAGCGCGGCAACTGCTAAGGTCATTAGTCCCCGTAAGTGTAGTGCATGCTTTTTACTCGGGAGGTGGCGGGAAGTGACTATACCCGCTGGTTGGTGATATCAAACGCCGACTAGCCTATTGGCTAGCGGGGTTTTCGCAAACCCGGTATCTCTCACCACTGGGGCACCGCCTCAGCCAGGACAAACTCTAAACTACCGAATGGTCCCGGCAGTGTAGGGTAGGTAGTGTAGTGCAAGTGAGTGTGTGTCAGTAAGGGGTGAGGATAGAACAAGGAGGGAGAAGGAAAGGTCGCGCGCGGTCCGCGGTAATATTAGAGTACTGCTCCGGTATTCGCCTGGTGTTGATCGGAGAAACCACGGAAAACTACCGACCACATTCAGAGCAGCTGGCCGCTAGAATTCTCCACACAGTGACTGAATCTGACCTATACTTAGCTAGTGTCGAAAAACCTGCCACCATCGGGACTCGAACCTAGAATCTTCCTGTCAGAGGCACTGCAGTAACATCATTTGATATCACAACAGTTGATGCCATTGTTGTGCTATTGTACTTTGGTTGAAAGTTGTTTCAATGATTTTCAGGGAGGTATTTATCTCAGGGGAATCCACTGAAATGGAAGAAAAAAAGATAAACTGTTCTAAATGACATACCCTAATGAAGAAATGTTCCACTAGTTACAATTTTAATTTTGATCCTTTACAAGATTACAAGAAAAGTAAATTAGTTGGAATAGCATGATTAAGAAAATAACATGTCTTATATATCTGTAATAATGCATTGTTTGAAAATGTTTCAGTATGTCATTTTATTCTCAGTGTGTGGATAAAATGACATAGGTGCTAATGGCATTCAAAAATTTCACTTCTTACTCATATATTTCAAATAAACATTTTTATTTTTCGTGACACATTATCACACTCGGTATGAGCCCACATTCAGACATTTAATTCAGATCTCCTGGATGATTTGGAATGAATATATAAGTCATTTACAATAGAAACAAGCATCATCATCAGCGGCAGCAACACCAGTAAAATCCACATCATCCTCTTCAGGTTTGTTAAAACAGAGTTTCTTTTTAGCCTGTTCAGCAGCACGTCTGAACTGCAAATTTTGCTGCTTCTCAGCGAATTTCGCCATCACTTCTTCCATATAAGGTCTGCTAGTCAGAACGAATTTGGTAAAACCAAAGATGCAACAATCTCGGGAAGAGATGATGAAATTGCTATTGAAGGAATCGGTTGCTGGCTGTGTCCAGTGCTTCTTGTAGTTGTTATTGTGGATTGGTTTCTTCCAGATTGCAAGCTGTTTTCAGAGTTAGTGATGTCCCTTTCGTTCTCCTTTTCTTCCTTCAAACTTACTTCATTTACAGATGCCTCACAGAAAACATAATATGGAAAGACCTGTTTTCTCATGAAAATTCCCGTTGAGGTAAAATGACGTAGTATGTCATTTTATCCCAGCAGCAGATATGTCATTTTACCTTTAGATTATATGTTCAATGTACAGATGTCCTGTTACCAAGCACTTGGAAATGTAGGAAAGGCTCTGAAAATACTAAGAAAGAAAGTATTTACTTATTTTATTTATAATCAGTGTACTGAATCACACCTAAACGGTGTAAATTATCACAGAAGAATAGTTGTTGCAAACCTCTGAACAGCAAAAATGATTGTTTTCGTGACAGCAACAAATTTCGCACGAGAAAACTATACTATTTCTAGTGGATCACTGTCACCAACCCTACAACGTATCTTGCTCATGAAAAGTGCTGACAGTGGCGACAATTGGGAGAAATATGAGGTATGTCATTTTATCCCAGTATATCATTTTAGGACAGTTTCCCCTCATGTACGGATAAGGCATTTTCTGATTTGATTTATTTTCGTTAAAAGCACAAAAAACTGCATGTGACGTTTATGGGAGAAACATAACTTGAGCAAGTGATTTTTGGCTCCCGAATCTTTTTTACTATACATAGTTGAATAATGAATAAAAGTAGCAACAAAGCAAGCGTTGCAGCATTTGAAAACTGGAAAGGTTCACTCCTGAACAACAGAAAACTTATTTTCGTCGGTAAATGAATTAGAGATTTGGTTTCGTAGTACTGATAATAAAAATATAGCCCTCTCGACCCGATCTATTCATATCAAAAGGATGGGTCAACAAAACTTGTGCCTCGTGAAAGTACATATGTATCTAGAAGCAACACGATGGGCCATCTCAGCATTTTCCTAATGAACCAAGAGAAAATCTTATCGCGATTGAGTCATTCACACCATGATATGAAGTACAATACTTGTTATAGGCATATTTAGTTTGAATTACATTGACTATTTGTTAACTAATGCATGAATATGTTAATTGAAATAAGTATTATATTCTTTGCTAATTTGTGTAGTCTCTAAATGTTCAGAAATAATGAATCAGTAGAACTGCTTTTACTTGACTTATTATCTATTTTGCTAATTAGCTTAGTCTCTAAATGTTCAGAAATAGTTAATCAGCAGAACAGCTTTTACTTGGCACAGTTATTTCGACTAAAAACGGCATTCAATGGAAGCCGAAAGGATGTTCATATTATTTTCGCCTGAGTTACGTCTAAATACACGAACGTTTCGCTCTTTGTCCACTAGGGAAACACGACCCCAGAATAGCTTCTCGTGTGAAGAAAAACATGCAGACTATGTTGGCCTGTTCGCGATCACTGCATTGATGTCTACTCCACAATGGCCCGTGTGCTTTCAATTTACGATTACGCGTCGACACGGGTACGCCGAGGGAAGGGGAGCGCCGGGATGTTGGCTTAGCGAAGGGTGGGGGGCGGCAGGAGAAGGGGACGCGGGGAAGGCGCGGCAGTGGTGGAGAGGGTGTTCGGCAGTGAGGGTGAAGTACAGGGAGACGAGATCGACGTGGGCGTTGAAGGGATAGAAGGAGTAGTTCTACAGTGGAGGGGAGGGCATGTCCATTGGGAGGCAAATTTCGCAGTAACTGACTCTTAGAAATTTTAAAATAACCCTAGCATTACCGAGGTGTATGTGTGTGTGTGTGTGGGGGGAGTTCCCAGGGGATTATTATAGGTTTCATTTCTTTAGGAGGCTGAAAATCATTGATATTTGTACGATGTGCTTTTTGTTCAAAATATGAGGCAAATTTCTCACACGTGCTCCTTAGAATTTGAGTTATTACAACGTCCTTGGCTGAAGTTAAAATAAAAATCGCGACTTCTTCCTTTAAGCTTTGCGATTTTATGACGTCAGCTGTACCATATGCAGTGTCTCACTGAGGATTTAGAGGACCGCGCAATATGAGAAAAGGTGGAAGAACCCAGTCAAATATTTGCATTTTTAAACAAAATCGTCACTGTGTCACTGGTTTTTAGATTTTTCCGAGTTCCTGAGTAATTAAGGTAACCATAGCTCAAAGCTCTCAAAGCTCAAGAGGCTGCGTATGTTTTCTCTTCAATTTCTGTGCGCATTGGAATTTGGAATTGCTAGGGTTGAGAAAGCAATTGGCTCGTCCACCTCCAGAAATTGGACGGTTGGATGACCGTTTTTAAATATAAATTTTTTCGGACAAATTCTCTTATGACTACTTTAGAGTATAACTTTTATTTTCCCTACGTTTCACTGTAAGGGATTTGCATAAATATTAGATGCAAGTTATAAAAGGACAGTAGAAAGTTAATCAAAACTTGACCAATGTAAAATCAGGTAAGCGTATATTTGCATAATAGTGTACAATGGTAACAGGACAAAGTAGGAACGCGTCTGAGCGCAACAATGGAGATACGTGGGTAAGAGTGGTATGTGAGTGCCGCAGGTGGGGGTCGCAGGTGAGCGCTGAAGACGAACGTTTTGGGGTGAGAGTTACGAGTGGGCTGAAAGTGAGGACTGCAAGTGAGGACCGCAGGTGAGGACTGAAGTGACGACCGCATTCGACGGCTCTGAGTGAGAGCAACAAATGTGAACAGGGATGCGCCGTGATGCTAAAATACATAAATCCAACCGCCCGACTGTGCTGGAGGGTGCAATTGAATCTGCCGCACTCTAGCGGATCCTGCAGCAGACTGACTGGCGGGCGGGTGGGGCGGCGGGCAAGACGCAGAGGTTGGGAGCGGCGCGGCCCGACACGCATGTCGCGTGTTCCAACGCCGGCCTTGTCTCCGTGATGGACTGCTGAAATCTTCAGCGCCGGACTATTGGTACGAGTGTCGCTCGCGAGCGTCGGGCTCGGCGCGTGTTTCGCAGGCGAACACCTTGCCGCCGCGCGTGTTTCGACACTCGCCGACAGGCCCGGCCGGCCGCCCACGCGACAAGTGAGAGCGGAGAGAGACAGGGCCTCGGCAGGCAGCACGCGTCCACAGCAGGCCGCGCCCACGGGAAGAGGGTCCGGGCCCCGATGTAGGGCGTCGTGTAATTCAAGCGGAGCATTGAGCTGCGCTTGCGTTGGTAGATGAAAGGCATTCATTTCAACACAATGAAAGCTCCTCACCATGTCCGTGATTTGGGGATGACAATAGTCTTTATTTTATGAACACCTACTGATCACGACCTACGTATTTCAAGAGAAGATTTTGCTTTGAATTATATCAAAATAAATTCTTGGTAAAACGGACGACGCTGAGTGCACTACTTTAAATGCTTTTTATTTTACTAATTTTAATTTTTAAACGTTTTTGTACTCGATGTACGTTAATATTGTTTTAAACACAAATACGTAATCAATATGGTTGCATGGCTCGTATTTTTTCAGTATAAAAACTGATACATGAAAATTTCATTACGGAGTATTATTACTTGTCACTTCATTTCGTCTTCTTAGGCACCCTAAATATATAGAATAAATTTAAATGTAGATCAGGAAATATATTACAATTACGAAATGACCATGATGTCATTTCGGGGCAAAGTTTTTATTTTCAATTAAATATATTAGGCTTCTTGTTTTTTTCACCTCGTTAAGCAACTCTGACGCTACACGTATGATGCAAAGTAATTATTAAAGTCGTGGAAATCGATACTCCCTGACCATGAATTTCACTAACGAAATTGGTTCCATCTCTCCAGTCTGCACGAAACAAAGATTAGAGAATATTCTAATAATACGTCATGGACTTATTCATGCAGTGACTAATATATTTTAGAGAAAATGACACGATATATTTTAGAAAGTGACATTTGAAATGAAAATGCCAATGACGAATACAATAGTTTTAGAAAACGATTCGATTTCCGGGAAGTCCCAACATTCTTAGAATTTTAGCACACTCACCATTTCTCAGGATCTGGAGTAATTAATTTTTCATTCAGATGATCCATTTCTCAATAAAGTCTTTTGTTGTTTTTCCTTGACGACTGCATATCTTAATACAGAGCTTCGGTAAATCAGGGCTTAGATAATGGAGAGTTGACTGCGTAGGATAATCTCTGGGATCAATTTAAATATTTTCACTTAATCAAATGTCCACCGTCTGCCAGAGTGGTTATTGAGATTGCATTCTGCTATCATGGGCTAGGTAGCAAATATTGTAAACATTCCACCTTTGCTTTATTCATGGCTAAATTTCGGCGGAATACCTGAAGAGGCTAAAGAAGTATAAAACGTTGATTAACCTTGCCATGACGTAGCGTCTACATCAAAAGCGAGGGAAACCACACGACTCCGTCTCGTTGAGTGTCTATTGTCTGTACTGTTGTAAGTTGCGCAATACTTCATTCTTTTCCTTGCAACGAATCTGCAGCCTCGGACTCGCAGCCTTTTCTCCGGCACGCGGCACATTTGCATGCCAGCGCGCTTTCTCCTTTCTCCTTTTTCCGCGCAAAGTTGTTTTCCCGATTCCCCGCGAGGCGGCGGCGGGCGGCGCGGCGGCGGCGGTGGCGGCGCTTAGGGCAAAATTGCGGTTGCGACGCTCCTCGCCGCACAGCGCAGGGAGAGGGGGGAGTGGCGGGCAGGGCGTCAAAAGGAAAAGAGAATGCAAAATGACTGCGCTTAAGGTGTTATTAGACCGAGGCGGTCCTTTAATCTTCCCGCCCGCGTGCGCTTGTCCGTTCCCGCTCCCGCCCCCGCAGCTGCCGCCGCCGCCGCCAGCGCCATCTCGCGGCGACACGCGGCGCGCGTCAAAGAAGTCCCCCCGGCGACGCGACGGCGCGCCGCGCAGCGTCGAGCTGCACGGCCCAGTTAGCAAGGCACTCCGTCGCGCCCCGCCCCGCCCCGCCCCGCCCCGCCCCGCCGCGCCCAGCCCCGCCCCGCCTAGCCCCGCCCCGCCCCGTCCCGCCCCGTCCCGTCCCGTCCCGTCCCGCCCCGCCTAGCCCCGCCCCGCCCCGTCCCGCCCCGCCCCTCCCCGCCCCGTCCCACCCGCCCCGTCCCGCTCCGCCCCGCCCCGCCTCGCCCCGCCGCGGGGGCGCGAGGACTCCGCCTGCCTCCCGGGCTGTCGTATTGGCCGCCCTGCTTCACGCTCCGTGCTTGGTGGTAGCCCTGTTCTCAGCCGTGGACTTGTGCGTTATGGATTTGCGAGAGTGCATGACAGGGAGACGTGGCTCAGGGCGTCTACGGATGTCACTGCAGTGCCTCTGACCGGGAGGTCCTACTCTGACGGCGACAGAATTTTTGACTCCAACTTGTCAACTAGATTGAATTCATTCGCTGTCTGGAAGAGAATTCTAGCGGCCGGCTGCTCTGAACAGTAGTTTTCCGATCAATACCAGGCAATACCTTTTCAATACCATCAAAGCTGGAGCAGTTTCATAACAATGGACCACGACCGCGCGCTATCTTTTCTTCCTCTTCCTAGTCCTACCCTTACTTACATCCATTAACACAACCACACATGCTGGGAGAGCTGACGGGAACGTAGTGCTTCTCACGGCCGGGGCGGTATCCCACTGGTGGGAGATATCTGGTTGGGTAAATCGCCACTAGCTGACGATATGTCGTCGCCGGATCTCGCCATCCAGCTGAGGAAGATCACCACCACTACCAATCAAGAAAATAATGCACTACACTTACAGGAATAATGACCCTAGCGGTTGACGCGACCGAAATCACTCACAATCAATCCATCAGTGTTAGTTTAAGAATGGCGGCGAAGGACAGACGAGGGAATGGAAAAAATGCAAGAAAGACAGAGACAGTCGTTAATAAATAGTGGAACACAAAATGTTCCAATTCACCGTAGGGTCCTGCTATTTATTATCATAAGAATATATCACAACACTTCGAGTGATATTTAGTGTGACTATTTCACGAATAAAGACATTACATGAAACGAATGGAGAATTAAAATCATTGGAATTACGGAAAAGAGAATTATTACTCAAATTGCTAGCGAAACACGTGAAACTTTCATTCAGCTTCGAGTGGTTACTACCTCCTGGAATAACTTATAATCAAGTAATATTTGAATAACAGTTTTAATGCAGAAAATGTTTCAAATATGTTTCGATTTTATGGTAATAAAACTTTCAAAAACAACTAGAAGAACATTTAATAAAAACACATTATTAAAATTGTAGGAGGTTAAGTTTTCCAAGTTTTGGTCTTCCGTCAAAGTATTTGCAA
>JAHLJT010008756.1:20757463-20771159 GCA_031308135.1 Acheta domesticus | reverse complement strand
CCTTCCCCTAACCACCTACCTAAACCACGTGGTGATTAGGCATCCCGCAAATCGAGGTCAGCAAGCGCGAGTCCCAGTCCGCTAATAATGTTGCCCGCGGCGAGGTGGCACGCCAGCTGTGGCACGCGGGCATCGACAGCGCGCGGGAGGGGCGGGGTGGGGGGGGGGCGGGGCCGCGGAAGCGTAAACTATCCGCGTCGGCTGTCGAAGCTTCGCGCTGCCCCGCCCCCGGCCGCACCGCAGGCACTCCCGCCACGCGCCCGCCGCCCGCACACGTCCGTTCAGCGACGACCGGGCGGAACGTCTAGAGCAGGACCGTCAGACGAACGAGCACGCGAATGGCTTCGCCGCGATATCACCTTGGCGAAATCACTTGTGTCACAGACGGGAAGCAGGGGTGAGAAAACTTCGTGGGAATGCGGCGGGTTGGTCAAGTACACGGGTTGGTATATCATAGACATTTATGAAATTTTACCAACTTTTATTGGAAATTGACATGTAAACAGAAACTACAGTTTTAAAAGCATTTATCATTACAGCAAGGAAATATTGACGCACATTTCTACACAGTGTTAGAGAATACAATACATGAGAACTATTAACACTATTACAAATAACTCAAATGAATATTTTGAAGAAAATATATATAAACCAAAATACATACTAAATCAATATACGTATTATATAACTTAATTTCAGAAAACACTTTTATTGAAAGTAAACATTTAATGAAATTCTATGTTCATACTTTTCGTGTGAAAATAAACGTAATAAACAACTTAAAAAAAATGAGAGTAATGATGAACATTTATTAAACAAAGTGCATCACCTCCACTCTCACTTCTCACGAAATATAGAGCCCATTCGGACTGAAACTTGTTACACGTCCGTCTTGCGTGCCGCCATGACTGCCTTCTGTGCATCCCTGACTGAGAAATCAGTGCGCGGGCTTCCCTTCGCCGCGGGCACTGCGTGCCCTTGCAGAGCGCATGCGCGCTCCGAGCACGTACGTGCTCCGTTTGACAGCCCTGGTCTAGGGTCACCACGGCACCCAACTCACGGGCCTCTGGCGAGACAACTGAGTCGGATATTCTGTAAAGTAATTAATAGGGAGCTGATTTCTATGGTTTTTTGTATACGTAAGCTTCCATGGCTCGAGTCTATGATTTCTTTGCTGTCCGGGTGACGCCGCGTCGTCGGCTGAGACGCCGAGGTTTCGCCTGTCATGATGCAGGCTTTCTCACGCAGTTTTAAAGTAGACGTCTCTAAAACGTTTCATGTTTTCAAAGAATCTATTTATTTGTGAGCGTTCACTGATTAAAAGAGCTTGTCACAATTTGCGTTTTTTTCTATAGATAAAATACTCGTGCAAATGTAGGATATTTCTTGATATATTTTTAAACCATGCAGAAAATAAAAGAAGACATACAACGTACTGTGCAACCAGAACAGTCAACACTAACAAGTTCATCAATGAAGAAACTTTCTAATTGTGATTACAATAACTCGGCGATCAAATAATCAATAGGACAGTATATTGATAATAAACAAAATCAAATAACTAGTTTATCTTTGAAAGTTTCTTGTTGATTCTTAAAATTTTTATTATTTAACAAGCATTGCCTATAATTTTACAAACAGTAATTTCCTTTACAACCCCAAAACTCGGATTCATTTTCCTACGGTTAAAACGAAGCTTTTCTTCAACAAATCCAGCATCGGCCCTTTTTCGGGCTCACATGCAAGCAGAAATTTATACATACGTACTACATTTCATTTCATACTCTTCACGAGGACAGATGCTCTGCCTGGCGTGTGCTTTCGGCGCTCAACAGGTGCGCCCGCCCGCACGCGTGGGCGAACCCTCCCTCCTATCTGATTACTGCTCGCGCACGTGCACTTCCGAGCGATTCCACATCACGGCTCTTCTAGGAATATCTTCCGACTCTGATCACGCCGCAGTGTCGATCGTCTCTTACAGCCAGTGAAGAAAACCCAGCCAGTCTTCTTAACCAAAATACTTATTGGTTTTCAATTCGTAGTGGACTAATCGACTAGCTGGAGTTCGCCTCTCTTCTGTTAGCTCATTTGTATATTCTGATTATTCTTTTCAAAATACAATTTATTATGACTAATTAAAACAGCAGCATAGAGCATTCGTGTGCCTTTTTAAATTGACAAATTAAGTCTTCACTCTCACAAGGCAAAAAAAATTAATAATACAAATCAATAACGTTTTAAAGTCATGACTTCGATAGTCACTTTTTAGTTTCCATGCTGTGAAGCGACACAATTGTCAACAGTATAGTTCAATGGCAACAGCACCTTATTAAAAATAATTTAATGCATTAGTTTTGGTTTTCAACAGCCAGAACCTTCCAGACTTTCTGAAACAATTTGATTATGCATTTGTGATTCACCAATTCTCCCCGTCTCTGCTCCCTGTGCTCACTCAATTTCTGCGAGGAGACGTCGTTAGAAGTAAAATTCATTTTAGGTTCAGACACCATGAGATGTATGCGCGCATCGCTCTCTTGAGCTTCATGAGAAGACATAAGTTCTTCCCACCCCCAAGTTCTCCCTCTCTCTCTTTGAATGAAGCGTTCAACTTTAAATATTTGTTTAATGCTTAACGGAGAGCATTAATGTAAACGCGTGGATATAATATATTAATTTGTCGATAGCAAGTTAATTTGAACTGTGAGAAGCATACAGCTTTTCACGTATTAATTGAAGTGTTTGAAATGTAAGTGAATAATCAGAACGATATATGTGTGTATTGTGCCAGTGATTATATGTCAAAAGGAAAAAAATGTTGTTGTGCAACTATTTCAGATTCGAACCAGAAAGTTCACATAACCCGCAATCCGCGAGCTGCTCAAATGATCTCTCAAAGGGCTACAGGCTGTCTTGCACGAACCAAAATACCATACAGCCCACTCAATCATCTTGAATGTCTAAAGCGGTCAGTGCAGCTCCTTTCATCCATTTTTACTACATTGCAAATCAAGCAATATTCAGAAATTATTCTCTATATCTTTTCCTTTTTGCATTTGCTACTGATGACAAATCTGCGGAGGTCGGTCTGTAGTGGAGAGAATCGGTGTATTGCCGGGAAGTAATCGTTCCCCATACTCAAGCACCTCTCCTCCCTCTCTCTCCCTCCCTCTCGCTCTATCCCTCTCTTTAATCCCTCTCCCTCCCTCTTACTCCCTCCCCCTCCCCCTCTCCTTTACTCCCTCTCCCTCCCTTCCTCTTCCTCTCATTTACTCCCTCTCCCTCCCTCCCTCTCCTCCTCCCTCCCTCCCTCCCTCTCGCTCTCCCCTTCTCCCTCCCTCCCCCTCTCCCCTTCCCTTCCCCTCTCTCCCTCTCCTTTACTCCCTCTCCCTCCCTTCCTTTCCCTCTCATTTACTCCCTCTCCCTCCCTTCCTCTCCCTCTCATTAAATCCTTCTCCTCCTCCCTCGCTCTCCTCCTCCCTGCCTCTCCATCCCTCTAGCTCTCCCCCTCTCGCTCCCTCCGTCCCTCTCCCCCTCCCTTCTTCTCCCTCCCTCTCCTTTACCCCCTCCCCCTCGCAGTGGGCGGTGGGAGTGGACGCGGAGTTCCCGCAGACAGCGCGCGAGGTGATTGCGCCGATCAATGGGACGCGCTTCCTGACGAGAGGAATTTGGATCTTGGGGGACCCGCACGTAAGATATCCCTCCAATTTCCTCCGCCCTCTCGTAATTTCGGTGTCTCAAAATACAAAAATGAGAATATGCGACGAGTAATAGAACCAAATTTTTTAACTCCAAAACAGAGGTTAATGGATTTTAAAATTGTTAAGGGACACGATTCAACATTTTACATTGTGATAATTTATTTTTCTATTTTTTTATAGTACTCTAATTTATATGGAGACATCTTCAGTGTATGTTTTCGAAAGTTTGAAGTTATGAATTCGGTTCAAAATATATTGATATGAATTGTGGGGTTGGTTGTGTTCCAATAGTCTCATCGAATATAATTTTATTGCCAGAGAAACCATTTGGTCATATTCAATACAGTATATTACTTAAATAATTACAATTAACCTATACAAATGACTTAAATTCCAGTTGACCATTGATCTCAAACATTTCCCCCCATGGCAGCTGTTGAAGTAGGAGGCATTAAGGCAACCACCGGGTTTGTTGAAGAGGCAGAGAAAGCGTATTTACCCTGCACTCCGGTCCGAATATTCCGTGGGCTCGTATCCTGTCCCGGGCTTGGTAGTTCCGATGGAGGGTTGCAAAGCTCAAGAAAACGTGCCTAGATTGCACTTCCCCCTCATACAAGTAGTACGTAACACAAAGTATTTAACTTTGTATCGTGAAAAAAACTGATACCTTTTCTGTAATCTGCGTGTGTGGGGTGCGTTGTTCTTATGTTTGTTGCTGCGGAGAGTCTTGTGCTCTGCTGACTTCGATCAAAAGGAACTGCAAATGTGCTATTGTCTAGTGTATTGTTCAAAATACAACTCATTGGGGAAAACCCGTAGAACGTGTATGGAAAAACATCGCGAGTCTTATAAAAACATTAAAATTCATTACTCATCCTTCCCAAATTGCGGAGGAAAACAACAAATAAGCTTTCAGAACTAATTGCCTTCAGGAATACATTACTACAAAAATAGTATTGTAAAGCAAAAGTTAACGATGAGGATACTTGGGTGCCGCAAAAATATTGATGAAGAGATGGATGGTACGAGGAAAAAGAATGTGGAAAATTCATTAATTCAGCGTAAGAGATTATTTGAGATAACGCAGCCATTGACATTGGTAGTTCAGCATCAGTATTTTTGACCCAGGACTCCTTCGTAATCAAGACCGGGAGAGTGGTTCGGGGCATCAACTGATACCACTGCAGTGCCTCTGACCGGGAGGTCCTAGGTTCTAGTCTCGACGGTGGCAGGATTTTTCGACACTAGTTAGATATCTAAGTCGAATTCAGTTGCTTCTGAAGGAGAATTCTAATGGTCGGCAATTCTGATCGGTAGTTTTCCGTGGTTTCTCCGTTCCACAGCAGGCGAATGCCCGAGCAATACCCTAACAAGCAGGCCACGAACCGCACGCAATTTTTCCTTCCTCTTCCTTGTCCTATACCCACCCTTTACACACACGTATACGTACATGCATTACACTTTAACTTAGAGCTTATGTCAATTGGGAGGAGTCCTGCTGGGGGGAAATATCTGTTTGGGGGTAAATCCCGTTAGCCGATGGTAAGTCGGCGCCGATCTCACCATCCAGCGGGGGAAGATCACCGCCACTTTACGAGAAAAACATATACACTACATTGGCGGGACTAATGACGTTAGCAGTTGCCGCGCAATTAATCAAAAAAAATCAGTATCTACTCACAGCGCGGTTCCAGTGGGCCTCTCGTTTAGGCGCGTCCCATGAGCGAGAGACGCAAGAGCCTGTCTGTATACTTTGGTTATTCTTTCTTGGCGCGTGAAGAGCGTCATCAAATGGCATATCTCACGGTATTTCGCGTCGTTCTCGGTTGTGCCGCTGGGAGTCGCAAGATCGCAAGTGTATCGACCAGTGCTGGCGATCACGCAACTCCTAAGCGGCACAACAGAGAACGACGCGAAATACCGTGAGATATTCCATTTTGATGCAACCCCCCCCCCCACGCGTCAAGAAAGAAAAACCGAAGTATAGAAAATCCGCCGCAGCAACCCACGGCAAGCGGCCCCCTCCACGCACGGCGCGGCGGCTCCGGCGACCGCAGCGCCCCTCGCGGAGCCAGGTGAAGCTCACGCAGCATACCGATGCGCCTCCACGCGGAATGTTTTGATTATCACCCAGGCGCCGCCAGCACCTCTCCCAGGGGCGAGAGGGGAGCGCGGGAGAGCGATGGCGGCGGCGGCGGCGGCCCTAGGGGCTGATTGCGAGCGCCGCCGCGCGGAGCGCCACCGTCGCACTACGCCGCGCTCCGTCTCGGCACGTGCCTCGCGGAATCAAAGGGATAAAACTCCCGGGGAACCCCCGGATCAGACTCCCGGCTCGCCAGCGCGAGCGCGCTCCAGGAATAAGTGATGATCGCGGAAATGAATAACGGCGGCGGCGGAGGGGGGCAGGCGGCGGCCGGGAGGATATTGATAAAGCGGCGGCGCCGCTGCAGGGAGCAGCTCAAGGGGGCCGCAGGTTCGGAAGGCCCTCGACGCTCTCCGGAGCTCCTTCTCGAGTTCGGACTTCACACGGGCGCGCCTGCGAGGGGGCGGAGCGGAGTTCCTTTGTTGATTCGCAGAAACGAAGGGAGACCCGCCCACCAGAAGCACTTTCCGCGCTCCCCTCCGCGGCTCTAAAGGGAACCAATATCCCAGCGCCCTCCCATATACTCATTCCATCTCTATCTAATATATTACTCTGAAATATATGTCCTCGTGTAGTTATTCTCAAAAGCAAAATAATATAAATCAATTTCTAACAGCAAATGTGTGTAAATTCTCAAATGTCGGACTGTTTAAAAGTGTTGTATGTGTGGGTCTGAATCCCAGAAGATTACGTAAAAATAATTATAATAAATTTACGGCAATGAAAAAAACCCATTGTCTTCTAAGGCCACCTGGATGATTCACAAAAAACGTAAAAAGTCAGAAATATCATAAACGCAAATCAGAAGAGTACCTAGATATTGATACATACGAAATTAGAAGACTGAAAAGCGGTGACGATGCGTCACTCAAGAGGAAAGGAAGATGAATAACTAGTGAAGAAGACGATGGCTAAAAGAGGGTTAACTAATAGCTTCTTAGGTCGACTGACGTGGAAACTAGAATGTGAAAGATTCGAAATTCTGAAAAGTTTTCTTAGAGTAACTATAACTAGTATAATAATGCCGAATTATTAATTCTAGTACTACCTTATTTTACTAAAAACCATTGCGCTGTGAATTATGTCTTCAACCGAAAATTTGGAAAATGCTATAGATTTTGATAAGTTAATAATCGATGGACGATACCTTAAGAAAGACACATATTGAACATAGTATAAAGTTTATACTATGTGTAGTGTAGAGTATACTTAGTATGTGTAGTGTAGAGTATACAGAGTATATTTATATAAACTCTACACTACGTTTTCAATAATTCATGAGAAACGGATACATTTCACCACAAAATGTTTCCGAACTACGACGGATAAGCAGCTGTATGTTGAATGCCCAATCATGAAAGGCCACATCAGCAGAATCGCATTAACGGAAAACAGAACACAAGAACACGAGTGAACATCCTTCTTCGTCCCCGAGGATCCAAAGCGGAATTTAATATCTGGAAGCATCCACCGGAGAGGAGAAGTATACATTTCCCGCACGTTTTTCCATAACGCATCAGCCCCGCCGCGCCCTCTGCAGAGACGGAGGCGAAATAATGCGCCCGCTGCGCCGGACGCCAGGGAGGGCCGAAAGAAGGGGAAGGGCAGCGGTTATTTGTCTCGGCTATTGTCGTCCGCTGCCGCCGCCGCCGCCTCCTCCTTCTCCGCCGATGGCTCCTTGGCCGGCTGTCGACGCGTGATACGAACAAAATGCCCTTCCGCCGATTCTTGTCCTCCGTCCTACTCCCACTCACAATACATCTCGCGGGAGTGGTGTCGGAGGAGAGACGCGCCGGGTGGGACAGAAATGTCCGAGAAGGCGGTGGGGGTAGTGGGTGACAGAGGAGTGAGTGGGTGGTGGCGGTGGCAGCGGAAATGTCGTTGGTTTCGGTGTCGTTGGTGTCGGTGCTGTCGGTGGTGTCGGTGACGTTGGTGTCGGTGTCGTTGGTGTCGGTGTCGTTGGTGTCGTTGGTGCCAGTGTCGTTGATGTCGGTGTCGTTGGTGTCGGTGTCGTTGGTGTCGGCGTCGTTGGTGTCGGTGTCGTCGGTGTCGTTGATGTCGTTGATGTCGGTGTCGTTGGTGTCGGTGTCGTTGGTGTCGGTGTCGTCGGTGTCGTTAGTGTTGGTGTCGTTGGTGTCGGTGTCGTTGGTGTTGGTGTAGTTGGTTAACCTCGTTTGTGTCGGTGTTGGTATCGGTGTCGTTGGTGACGTTGGGGATGTTGTTGACGTTGGTGACGGTGGTGACGGTGGCGTCGGTCGTGTCAGTTGTGTTGCTAGTCTTGGTTGCGACGGTAGCAGCGGTGGCAGTGGCGACGGATGTTGCGGAGTTGGTGGAGGCTGCGCAGGCGGCGTGGCAGGCGATGATGATAGAACTGATGGTACTAAAGCGAGGCAAGGGGAAGCCGGAGTGGTAATGGCAAGGTTTCTCGGGTATCGGTGGCAACAGCAGGCTTCGGTGGGACGGAAGGCATATCAGGGCTAGGCCCTTGCGCGGGGTAGGCGAGAGGAGAGGGAGAAACGAAGATGAAACGGAGAAGGCGGGGAAGGATGATGCAACCAGGGCGGTGCAACCAGGCGGTCGCAATGGCCGCAGACAACAATAGCCAGAGACAAATAACTCCTAGCGCCGAAAGAGGGAATGTCCATATCACGCTATTTATTTTTCAGGGTTCATTAAGACTGCGCTCAAGTGAAAATACTTCATGGAGCATTGTTCAATATGGAAACTATTTTTTTCATTTACCAGTAACAAGAAGCAGCAAGAAAGTAAAAGGGAATAGAAAAATATATTAATTAAATATAATATTTTTATATTGATCAAAATTTTATATTTATCACTCGTTTTTACTTGCATTACTTTTCATTCTCACATCTTATTAAGCAAAGCGAAATCATTTATTCATTTTCCCATTTAACCCAATTAAAGGACGCAATTTAAAATAGGTTTTATATAAATTATAAAAGATTAATTTTAAAAACTTATAACAAAAGCTGGAAGAAGAAACAAACAAAGAAACATGAAATCATATACAAATTCTAACTTACTGCCGATCATCACTATTCATTTTACTTTCACGAAGCTCAGTAAATTGGGAGAGGGCGACCATCTTTTTCACCAAATTACACAAAAAAATTCTCATAATTTCAGTACTCAACGTGATTTCATTTAAAGATTTGTTTTTGAATAACTCCTTCCATTAAGTAAAACAATGTATCTTCATATTCGTAGCCGCTGAGAAAAGTTTCGATTGTTGAAAAATCAGAGTTTTCGACCATGAGACCTACATTATTCTCTTAAACGTTTTTCAGGCTATCCACCAAAAAAAAATTCATCAAAACCTGTGGAGCTGTTTTTGCTGAGGAAGAATCTGTATCTTTAATATTTTAGTTGTATGCCGATTTTTTTAATTTTTGCAATTTTCGGAAAAGCAGAGTGTTCAACGAGAATGAGATCTGCACCATTCTCTTAAATGTCTTTCACACTATCCAACAACAAAATTTAATAAAAAACGAATGGGGTCATTGTTTTGAAACTTACAGAAATGTCTCAGAGGCCACACGTAAAGTACCTAAAATTAAAATATCGGTTTTAAATTCAAGAGGCATCAGCCATATCGATTGAGGAAAAACAGTTTTGAAGAAAGTCGGCTGAACGGTTTAGCCGCTAGCGTTGTTCACAGACAGACGGACAAACAGAGAGACGTTTTGCCGTCAATTTTTCGATATCAAGAACTCACAAAACAGGGGTTCTGGCCACATCACAGAGAGCAGCAACTCGATTTATCCACTTTCTGCCGGATCCTGTAATAGTTGTTGTTGTTTGTTGTTGTTTTTTTTGCCAAAAATTCGCCGTTTCTTTTCGCGCAGCATTACATAGCTTTATCGCTACCGCGGTACCGAGAAAGTAAAAATATTTAAATAGGAAGAATGAAGGTAACGCGACAAGGTAATAATTAATATGATGCACAAGAACGTCGAAAATGCTACTCAAGTTCATCATCCCATTTATCTGTAGTTGTACGTAGTTCATTGCTCCTGGTTTTGGTCTCCAGTTTTTCGAAAAAAAATTTCCACCTAGTACTCTTTGACATGCACATTCTCAATATCTACAAAACTGCTTGATATTCAAAAATTACTTATACAACTTCAAGAGTTTGATACTTTTGGTCAATGCTGTGTATTATTTTTGTAAAAATATGTTTGGAGTGAATTGTTATCTCAATTATGTTTTGAATATTTTTCTTTGTACATAAAATGTAATCGTTCCTATTTTTCTTTCACGCACACTTCAAACTGCCTTCAATACATCTAAGCTGTGCTTATCTGATTCGATTACTCTCTTCTTTCAGTTTCAATACCGATGATTCTGAAGAATGAATCGAAGTCCGTCATTTCATCATCTATACTTTTCCTCTTATTGTCTGTATAAACAACTTTCCAAGTAGTGTTTTCCATGCCCGGATTCTCTATGCCATTTCGCGGGTGCGTTTACTGTGTATCCCGTCCCGCACCCTCCATCCAGTCTACCCCACACCTGCATTCCACAATCCACCCCCGCTCTCAACCCTCCCGTAGATGCTCTCAACACTCTGCCAGCCCCGTGCACCATTCCGCCACCAACCTCACCCTGCACCGAACACTGTCTTTTCCGCAGATACCGTATCCCATCCCTAACTGCACCTATCGCCCGGAACATATCTCACCTCTAACGCCGCCCCTCGTCCCAACCCTCAATAGCGCCTCTCACTTCCAACACCGCCGCCAACACCACACCCTCCTTCCAACACCACCCTCGCGTCCAACACCGTATTCCTGCCCCCAACATCGCATCCCATCCCAACCCACTCTCCCGCCTACAACTCCCATAAGCTACTATCGCCGTTATCCGTTCCCAATGCCTCGTCTTTGAACATCATCCCCGCCATCTACAACACGGCCCTCTACACAATACCGCCTCCTCTACAACACCACCCTGTCTACAACCACTCCCTCTCTACAACAACGCCCTCTCTATAACAACGCCTTCTCTATAACAACGCCCTCTTTATAACAACGCCCTCTCTATAACAACGCCCCCTCTATAACAATGCTCTCTCTGTAACAACGCCCTCTCTATAACAACGCCCTCTCTATAACAACGTCCTCTCTGTAACAACGCCCTCCTATAACAACGCTCCCTCTACAACACCGCCCTTTCATCACCCCCAACATCGCCTCCCGCCCCCAAAACATCACTCTCCCCGTTGCGACGCTCGTCGCTTCCCATCCTCCTCCGCGTTCCGCCCCTACCCGTCCCCGCCCTTCCCGTCCCACGTCTGCCCGCGCTCTCCGCCCCCTCGCCCGACGCCGCCTGCCCCGCCCCCCGCCTCCACCCTCGCCTCGCCCGCCCCCGCTCCGCCCCGCCCGCGCCGCCCACCGCAGCCCAGCCCAGCAGCCGCGCAGGCCGCCACAATGAGAGGCGCATCCATGATTCATGAAGGCTCCGCTGGCAGCAGGAAACGAAATTTGGATGGAGCGGGGGCGGTTCTTCGCGACCCGCGCGCTCTCGCCGCCTCGACCCGCAGCGCTTTCCCAAGGCGTCTCCCGTCAGCTTCTGGCTCTTCCACGCTGTGTTTGCGGCTACTTCCGCCAGAGACTGCCCCGTCTGCGCCCTTCGAGGCTGCCCAATCTCCTTCCTCTGTCCTGCAGCTCGCTCCTGGCCTACTCTTTCCGACAGAAGAAAATTCCTTACCAACAGTACTTCCATGAGTTTCTCTACCGTTTGTTCTAGTACGTTCGTGTGGTCTAAATTCTCCATTTTCATAGCGATTTTCCATTAAGGTTTGTCCTCCATTTTCATCCCACCACTTACATATTGCCACGAACAAATTCACTTCGCTTCTTACACTAAGACCCAATCCGATCTGAAATGTACGTTCTACTTTAGTTCACCCTTTTCAAAGAACGCTTGTCCTCCAAGACACTATTCCCACGTGCATGACTCACCACATTTAACAACGATTACCACTATTCTCTCTGCAAACCATCCAAGTTCTGTTGGCTTACATTTCCCCTTACACTGATCCGTTCTGATGTATTGATTCTTTCCTCAACTCTGCTATTCTATCAATTTTTTCATCCTCACTTTGGATACATTACATTGCATCCAAACTCATCATATCTAGCGTGACGTACGTCCATTCGCTGAACGTCTATGTAAACGCCATAGATTTCATCGAATTTTGAAGGATTTGATTATTTGTTTCATATTTTCTTTTAAAGCGAACCCATTTAGTCCTTAATAAAATTATGTTGTTTGTTATCCATTTTTGTTGCGTCTTATGTAGACTTCTTTCTTTCAAGATCCCTTAGATAGACAGCAACCACGAGAGATTATTAGGTGAAGAATTTGAAAGAAATATAATATATTTTTACTAAGTATTAAAATTATATAAAATAATCCTTAAAGTTTCGTTTAATTCATAACTTATGTCATATTTTTTAATTCTAATTTTCTACTTTCAAAATAGATCTTCTTCTTGAATAAGTATCGTTGCAGTGGCAATTGAGCACTTTATCTACTGCTTTTAAAATGTAAAAGCAATAAAAAATATCTCTAATTAACACTCCCGCAAGTACCTACCAAAACACTTTCTTCTGAAACATTACGCTGTCATGAATGCACCTTCGAAACTAGATAAATGAGGAATGAACTATGTGATATACGTGGATGGAAAATAATGTAACAAGTAATTAATAATAATAATGTGATATACCAAAATATTATATATTTTGTCAATAACATTGGCTGTAAATTGGCTGGGTAAAAGGGATCTGCAAATGGCAATATACAGCCTTAGCAACGCCGGCGTAGTGGTTGGCAAGGTCAATAAACTACATTCAGGCCTTGAATAGGTGGGGGCGCTGGCTAGAAAGACATAAAATAATGTGGGATTGGTCTGAAAAGGAATGACTATCGAGGGCGTGGCTACTCGGTTTGATAGAGATGAATGGATTGGCTAAGGGAGAATAGACTGTCGAATTTTGTCGTTTTGTTTTAAAAAAGAGGAACGAAGGACGGATTACCGAAGCGTTGAGGGCGGAAAAACGGTGGAGAAATGGACATTCTGATAGAGGTCGTCGAGTAGTACAGATCGCTCGCGAGATTAACCTCAGGGGAGTGGGACTTGTAAGTTTTGACGTAAGACTCAATAGTTTTTCGGACTCTGAAAGTTGATGGGCAGAGGTAAATTCGATGAGGACTTTGAAAGTTTCTTTTATATTAGCGGTGTGGACTTTGTTTTACCACTAGTTGGGGAGGACTAGGAACACTAAATATCACGTAGAACCAATAGATATTCTAGGTAGTGAGCGCTGGATTCGTCGGCAGTGTCGCAAGATCGGAAGAAAGAAGATGGATTTGGGTTCATCTGCATTCAAGTGGGAAGATATTGCGGGGCGTCGTAGGATCAAGACGTTAGATCAGTACTGCAGTACAAAGGTATTATTTTAAAACGAGGTCATGACCTAAAGACAAAACAATTGTCAATAGAAGTAAATAAATTGTTAAATTTCTCTTTTGGAAATGAAAAAATTTTCATTTAGTCAATCACAATTGTTAAGTAGTTAGAGATAGATAATTAATCCTTTCAGATTCCTCGCCATACTGTATTAGTTGGCAGATCAAGTAATCGGCTATCTAGGCGATAGCGATTATCTATAACGGAACCCATTGACCCAGCTAGCCGGACATTTATCCATTTGTTAAAATTAGCTGTGGAAGCATTGGTTTTAATTAACGTAACCTGTTCCTGGCGCCCAAAATTTTACTATAAATTCGGAACGGGTCACGATTATAACCGTCCTAAGGTGAATTA